>JAHTLZ010000348.1:36296463-36321633 GCA_023846285.1 Phrynocephalus versicolor
TATTATTATTATTATTATTATTATTATTATTATTGCATGAAACCCTTAATGTCCTTGTTTATACCCCTGGGAATATGCATACCCCAGGTTGGGAATTGCTGCTGAATGACATAGAAAATCCACAGCCAAAACATCCCTATCTGATGAGCATCCAGCCTCCATTTAGAAAGCTCTAATGAAAAACAGTCCAACACCTTCCATGGCAATCCATGCCATTGTCCAGAAGCTCTTATTTTTGGGAAGCTTTTGCTAATGTTTACTCAAGAGTCACCTTTCTTTTTCTTTTAAAAGCATTCATCTTGGAGCTGTAGACAATGATTGTGTCTCTTTTCTCTTGGGAGGATTCTATCACAATCAGAAGGCCTTTTAGAAGAGCATCATGTTATAAAATTTAGGTAATTTATCACCGAGCAGTAACATAAGTTTTAAAGATCTTATGCTATGTATAATCTGGAAATCGCATGTTTTACCATCAGAAGAAATGGATGGCCAAAACAGAAAACAGGACAAAAGACAGTGGCATGAATTTTGACTTCCACCCGTCGCTACTTCCGTATTTCTCAATTTCTTCTTGGGCTACTTGTGCTTTGGTCGTGAATGCATTAGGAGTTATGTATAATGTCAGATCATTTGAAGAACTCTCGGGCAGATGTAGATTAATTGGTTTCTAATGGGAAAATGCATGTGTGGCGCTCTCAGAAACTATTTTTATGGCAAGGCATTCTTTCCCTCCCATGTGGTCAATCACAACCATGTCCGCATCTGGAGATTAAGCTTTAATGAAACTTTCGTGCTCATTGGTTAAAAAAAAAAAAGAGGGGAGGGGAAGCAATACGGCTTCCTTTTTGTTTTAAAAAAAGGACAGCATTTCCGAGACACTTACTCTGGTCTGTGATGGATATGCAGCTATAATGATATCTAGAGTAGGCACGGACATATTTCCCTTTATAATTCTCTAAGTTCATCCTGTCCTGCCTCCTATTCCTCTTAAATTTCCAGGTTTAATACTTTTGCAATTTCTAACATCAACTATAAAAGTAAAAGTAGAGTAATTTTTTTTTAGAATCAGTATGAAGTTCTTAGCAAATTTCCAAGTCTAGTAGAACTTGTCTTTGAGCTGAGGAACTTAACATGTTGCACATTAGTTTCTGGCAATTCCATTGTTCATCATCATCATGTATTAGAATCCAGATTCCAGACCTAATTATGTTTGAGCAGACCCACTGAAATCCATGGAAAGTTACTGAGTGTCACTGAGTTCAATGGATTTTCTCAAAGTCTGGACCTAGTCCTCTCTCCTACTCTGAGGCCAACATTGTTTTGCAGAAATGTACACCTGAAGGGCAATCTAGTGCCTCTCTCTTTCAGCCATACTAATGTTGCATGTCAGTTCTCACACTGCTTGTGAAACTGGTCACGCAACCAGGCAGAGTGGTCTGCCCTGGAGCAGTGGGGCAAGGCAATGCTTATGCAATTGTCCTTCTTCTCCACTGATCTGTAGTATTCCAGGCGAAAGTCAAAGAAAAACAAAACAAAAAATATAAAAAAGACACAGAACATGTGGCACTTTAAAGACCAACTTTCATATTTTAATGTAACGTTTCGTGGACATGTCCACTTCTTCAGACATATAGCAGCAGAATGTGCAATATAATATGTAATGGAATATATGTTTCATACCAAATGTTCATTGGCTGTTGCATGTAGGCATTTTTGCATGCAAGCCTGGTTGTAAATTCCCACTTGTAAAATCTGTAGTAGAGCACTTCCTTTAGGTTTTTAAAGGTCTCAGTAGTTTTATATGCCCATCTAAGGAATTATACAGTAACCCCCCACCTATCGCGGGGGTTAGGGACCCATCTGACCTGCGATGACTTAAGATCTGCTATATGCGGATGTGGGTCGGGGGGGGGGACTCAGATCTCCCATGGCACTCACTTAGGCTGCTCCAAAACTTCTCAGAGCAGTACGGGCGAGCAGCGTTGGGGATCTGCTGCCCATGCCACCCGGAGACTTCTCACAGCGGTGCGGTCAGGCGGCATTGGGGGATCTGAACCCCAGCGCCACCCGACCGTGCTGCCCCAAGACTTCTCGCCTGGGTGGGTACTGCTATCCTGCGATACAGTGGGACCGCAGTACCTGAACCGCAAAATGGTGGGGGGTTACTGTAAAATAATGGCTCAATGCACTAGAGCACTGAAACTATTGGCTGCAAAGTCGGAAACTCGGCAGTTTGAATCCCAGGTGCCATACAGTGGAGCTAGCTCCCACTATAAACCCCAGCTCCTGCCAACCTAGCAGTTTGAAAGCATGTCAATGCAAGTAGATAAACAGGTACCACCATAAAACATGGGAAGGTAAACACTCAGTGCTCTGTGCACAGAAATGTGTTCAGCCATGCCGGCCACATGGCCACAGACTTGCACAACACTGGCTCTTTGGCTTGGAAATGGAGATGAGTGCCACCCCTAGAGTTGGACATGGCTACCATGCATGTTTGTGGGGGAACCTTTACCTTCAGTTTTATATGCCCATCTAGAGTATTATAAAACAATGATTCAGATTTCAGAGTGCTTATGTTACAGTTAAATATACCGGGTTAAGAGGATAGGATAAGGAATGAAGCTGGCATATTCTAGGTACTCTACTGAGAGATCAACTGCCTTGGACTCTTCCTCAACATTCAGCTATCCAGCAGACATTGGCGCCCAATCTGTGGGTCATGACCCCCATGGGGGGTCACATAGTGCTTTCTGGGGGATTATCATGGTTATTTTAGACTGTGGTCATGGTGGGGAGCTGCTGGCAGTGGCAGCGAAGACTTTCTTTCAGGGCTGGATCCCTCCTCCATTAGAGCAGCCTCAGCAGAGCAGTCAAGTGGACACAGTGACCACGTCTGCCTGCCTGAGAAGCAGGAGGTGGCCACACCTGGGCAAAACCTCCCAAGAGGCAGATGGATGGGACTTTGCCATGGCGTGTTGTGCACAGCAGAGACTGAACTCTGCCCTGCTACCTGTAAGACAAAGCACTGCCTAGTGGGGTACTTTGCAAATGACACAAGTTACTTGGTTGTGATAGCAGGGCGTCACAACTTGAAAAGCATTGGGAAACCTTGCATAAGGCTGTCTGAACTGTTTCTGTTCCAGTTTTTGCCGGAGCAATAGCTGGTGACTGAGTTTGCTTTCCCCCCTCTTCCCTCCCCACCCTTTTTCCTTGTGTGTCATGCGTTTTAGATTATAAGCCTGAAGGTTTGAGACTGCCTTATTGCTGATCTTAATAAGTTTCTCTGGGAGACAATTTCATTGAACATCATGGGAAAATATTTCATTCCAACAACTAAATAAAGTGTATCTTGATGAATGAATTGCAGAACCATGTGATGCAACTGCAGAATGGACCCCCCCCTTGCAAGATTGGAATGTATCACCCCATTCCTTAGAAATGTCCTGGAACTTGACAATCCTTCAAATATGTTATAAGACTTCTCTGTTAAGGCGGACTTCTGTGATTGGCAGGCAGAGTCCAGTATTGTTAATTCCAAGTCATTTCACTGCCTTCTATTAGGGTTTAACGGAAAAATGACTCCTTTTTGAGGTCTTTGATCTTCCACCTGTCATGGTTAGCAGGGATGTCAGCAAGTTTTCGGGATAAAGTCCCAAATCTGAGTATTTCATATGAAGTCCCAAACTCCGTAACCAAATCTCAAATCGTTTGCCTTCCTGGGGTTCCATGCATGGAGACTGTGGGCCTAGAAGGCCAGCAAGGCTGGTGGATGCGCGTGCTCAGAGACAGCAGGCCAAAATCCTTGCCAGAGCTTGGTGCCTGTGCTCGTGCTGATCTATCAGCTGGCTAGCCTGGTAGAGATAGAAGCTGGTTCCTGCCTCAGAAGATGGCATTGGTGGTAGCATCAGTGGCAGGTAACCACCGCCACTACCCACCACCACCACCACTACTGCTAGCTACTGCCACCATGGGCTGTTACCTGCTGCCTGCCACCTCTGCTGCTATCTGCCACCTGTAGCCCTCCACCTAACCTGAAATGAAATCTGTGCACGGTACATCAAAAGGGGGGTTGCACTGGTCGAGTTCAAAAGTAAAGAGAATTCCTTTTTTCTGAGGCAAAACATTCCAGACATATCCTCCTTCTGGTTTACTCTGGGTTCTTTTCAAAACAAGAGGCCACGTTACTTTTCAAAACTAGTATTTTATTTTCTCTTCTTAAAATGCAAAAATAAGAATTCAAAAAGTATCAATCATCAGGTCTGCTATTGAGATGGGAGGAACATTCCCAATCCACCACACACCACAAATGACACAAATGTTGGTTTGTTTTTAGATATTATTGATACCTAGTATATTGGATCATAACTTGGGAGATCCATGCTAGTCATGAGTGAGCTATTCTTCAGTGTTTGTTACCTCCCGGGAGTGTTGCAAGGATGTGCGTCTCTCTCTCTCTCTCTCTCTCTCTGTGTATGTGTGTGTGTGTGTGTTGCATCATTACAGTCATGACTCATGACTGACTCTTCATGACCCCATGTCCATGGAGTTTTCTTGGCAGGAATACCGGAATGGTTTGCCAATTCCTACTCCAGGTGCCTACGGCACCTGGTATTCCCTGGTGATCGCTCATCCAAGTACAAACCAGGCCCGACCCTGCTTAGCTTCTGAAATCAGGTGAGATCAAATGTGCTTAGGGCAAGGATAAAGCTGGGCCAAAAAAAATGGAGGAGAGGTGGAAAATAAATATAACAAAGAACAAGTGGTGCATAGAAGGAAAACAAGTACACAAGCAAGAGTTTTGATTAGATAGCATATCCTCCAAACCACCTTCAAGGTACTTTGTTTTAACTTTTAATATTGTGCTAATCCAAGACCATTCCTTTTATTTTGCTTTTGTCTTGCCCCATCCCACCCCAGTGGCCACTCTTACCGGTAAATCCAAAATGCAACATAAATTCACTTGAAACCAAAGTACACACAAAACCAAAACCAAACAGGCTTTAGGGCTGGATAGTGTATTCCAGTGTGTCTTGTTGTTGTGGATAACTGTATCTGAGGAAGTGGGCTGTGATCAATGAAAACTCACACTGAAATAAATTTATCACTTTGGAATGTGCCACAGTATTTCCCCCCCTTGAAAGAGACCAGCATGGTCACACGCTGAAAATGTGTTTCAAACAATCATATGCAAATTGCTCACTAAAAGACAAATTTTTATCTTTGTTTGGGGATTGTGCTTCTCAAAGGGCATCCAATTGCCATGGTATTGTTACCAATATTGTTGACTGGTAGTTAGAGGAATCCACTCCATGCGCCACGATTCATTGGTCAGCTCATAGCAGTTGTCTGGGCATCCCTGCCTGAAAGACTTGTATTGCTTTCCAAGATGGTTTCCACTCCTTCTGCTTGGCTCAGTGCAATGTAGCTCTGTGCCATGGTGTTTCATTCTAAGCAAGGCAGATACCAGCTTGTCAGAAAAGAATGGGAGTCCAAAGGCTGCCCCTATGACTCAATTCCTAATAATTGTCTGAAATTTCTAGGCAGAGATCAATCATTTGACATCAGGAGGGTGTGATGAGGAAAGCGGAGGAGATCCCCTGTATATCCTAAACCCTGTCTGGCAATTTCAAGACACTCCTCTATCACTTTATAAAGCTGGTGAAGCCTGCCTTTGGGTACATATCAATTTGTTTCCTATTAATGTATTATTTTGGTGACCTCCTAATTAATAATATTAAGGGAATTTAGCCTGGGAATCTGAGGGAAAGGCAGTATTCTAGAACTCTTATTGAATATTAATATCTATCTTGTAGCAAAAGCTGAACACTTGTTTATGTATATTGGAGCCTCCACTGGCTTCAACAGGGGGAAAAAACAAAGTGTGTGTGTGTGTGTGTGTGTGTGTGTGTGTAAAATAACACATTACAGCTGAAACAAATCATCAGCACCACTGTTTTCAAATTGTTATATTTATGGGGGATTCAGTCAGTTACATGAAAAAGACACCAGATTCAATAGAGCTTTGATAGTCAGGTTATGTTAATAAAGGGGACTCATGTAAAATGCATTAGGTATACCTTACAGATGAAGAAGATTGCTGATAATTATTCTGTATGCTAAGAGTGCAGCTCTTTCTGAACTGATATTTAAAGACTCCTTTACATCCCAGCCTAATTACTTATAGACAGTTGAGCACAAAATTACTTTCATCTGTTTGAACATGTGGAGGGAAAGAGATTAGAGATGTACGTTTCAAAACAGCTGGTTGGCGTGTTAAAGAAGAAAACCTACTGGTACTTTTGGCGCTGATTGAAAAAGCACATTTTTTTATAATTAGACCTATTAAAGTGAATATCATGCAGGGGGACTTTCAAAGGGGGCATCTGGGGCAGGCAGCAGGAAAGCCATTTTCTTTCAAACTAAAAAAAAAAAATTAAAAGAGGAGAAAAGGAAAAGTTAGAGTCTGTGAAATTTGTGATATTCTTCCCTGTCGCCACTCTAATTGTGATGTGAGTGGATGAGAAAATGGGTATGCCCCCCTTTTAAATGTTCCACCACAATTATAGTTGAGATTGTTTTCTAGGCTATTATCATTTCCCTTCTATTACTCCTGTGTAAATATTTTATGGAGAGCTGAAAAATTCACCAGAAAATCTGAACTTCAGCTAGGCATCTCCTTTGTGGTACTTGCAGACATGCTAGTTCAAGAGAGGTTCCTAGTGTGGTATAGTGGTTAGAGAGACAGACTAGGGGTGTAGAGAAAAGGGTTTGAATCCCCACATGGCCATGGAAACTGACTGGTGGGAGTGGAACTAATAAAATACTATTTAAATAGCCCTTTCACCTGTAAAACCTTGTTGTGGTTTGTTGTTCAGTCATTCAGTCGTGTCCGACTCTTTGTGACTCCATGGACCAGAGCTCTCCAGGCCTTCCTATCTTCCACTACCTCCTGGAGTTTGGTCAAATCCATATTGGTTGCATCAATGACACCGTCCAACCATCTCATTCTCTGCTGTCCTCTTTTCCTTTTGCCTTCAGTCTTTCCCAACATCAGGGACTTTTCCAAGGAGTCCTCTCTCCTCATGAGGTGGCCAAAGTACTGGAGCCTCAGCTTCAAAATCTGTCCTTCAAGTGAAAATTTGGGGTTGATTTCTTTTAGGATGGATAGGTTTGATCTCCTTGCAGTCCAGGGGACTCTCAAGACTCTCCTCCAACACCACAGCTCAAAAGCATCGATTCTGCAGTTACTATAAGTCAATTCTGACTTGACAGTATGTAACAGCAACAGTTTAAGCACAGCATTGAAGCAAATTCCACAAAATTGGAAAAATGGAAGCTGAGGATGATGCCTTAGCTGATGTGCCCCTGATCAAGCAGGATATTTTGCAGTCACAAATCAACCTTATTTTTTCTTCCATCATCCATTTCTTCAATTTTTTGTGAGTCATTGGAGTAATTCTAATTATCCTATCCCATCCTATAGCCCACACAGATGGTTAGTTTTCACTCAAACAGAGTGGTAGGAAGTGTTATTTGATTGGCAACCCTATAACGTATTTTATGGGTTGTGATATAAAAATGGATGATGGAGATAAAAACCCACTATTTTTGTCTACTCTACCATCCTACATTTTTTAAAATTTTAAAATTTTGTTGCAGTTCTGTATTCAATAAATGAGATGCACTGGCAGTATGATGTGTAACATACTAAGTATGTGCATTGCTGTTTCAGTATGTCTCTTGAACTTTGTTGGACAACAATAACAAAATGACAGTCAATGGCCGCTACTTCACGAACCGCTCGCTTCGCGGCAACCCCTCCTTTCTGTGCAAATCGATTGTTTCAGTCCGCACGCCCCTCCTTTTTGGCTGCGATGCCACCCCGACCACGCCCCCTTTACCGTGCTCCCACCGGGGTGAGTGGTGCCCCTGCCAGTTGCCGGGAATCTTTTCATTTCGCATCTCACTTCGCTCCCAACGTGACGTGTGGACTCGGTTTTTTTTTAATTTTATTTTTTTAAATATCCAAACTCTGCAAACGACCCTCGGCTTCCAAACTGAAGATGCTCGGCGCGGCGAGAAGCAGCAACTGCGCCCGCGCGCGCGCTCCGGCTCGGCAACGCACCCTCAAGCCCGATCACCTCCGTCCCCTCATGGGACGCCCAGGGAGTTCCGCTGCCGGGCGATCCGGTCGGGTCTGCATCCCGCTTTGTTCCAGCCCCGCGGCTCAAGAGGGAGGACTTGAAAATCATACCGCACACCCTCCGGGAGCGAGAAGGGAATGGGGAGGGAGGAAAGACGCGTCCAAAGGGGAGAGGTTGGGCAGGAGTCCCTTACCCCGCTGGCTTTCAAGTCTCCCCACGTAACGGGGGGGGGGGGGGTTCAAGCCCGCTTCTCTCCACCACCAGATTAGACACGTAACCAGCTCTGTCAGAAATGACAGCCAAGTATTGATGCATCGATACGCCGAGTTTTTTTTTTTAAAGGGATGGGTACAAGCGAATGTCGCAAAGCGGCGTCCTAATGTGAATGGAGCACGTGAGGTAGTGATCGATTCGGTGGTAAAAATGCAGTGCGTGAGGACAGATAAACAGGGGTGGGATCGAAGGGAGAACACGTGACCGCCACCGAATTCACAACGAAGGCAAGGTCGGTTCGAAGCGAGGCACCTCGTGAAATAACGGCCAATGTGGCCTGTTGAATGACGGCTATGGGGAAAGGGGGCAGGAAGGAGAATGTCACTAATTGATGCCTTTAATCAAAAAGGGGACCAAATTGCCTAAACCCGTCCTCATTAGGGAAGAAACATAGATAAGTTTGAACAGAAGAACCACTCAAGTGATGGATAAAACAGATCACACAAAAAATACGAATTTTTAAAGCACAAACCAGGCCACTCCAACTTCCCTAGTCTGGACGTGCCCTAAATGAAGGGCATATTCCTATAGCTGACCTCTCTGACTAAGTTGCTATTTCAAAAGTTAGCCAACAATGTTTTTGTGGCACCTCTAGATGAATTGTAACTCTTCCACTCAAGAGGACACCTCTTTTTCTTTGTAAAACTAGCCTGGCATTATGCCAGCTGAGAAGTCTTTTATAAATAGGAGATACTTCTGATTAAAAGATACATCTTGATTTAAGGGACAGCCACGGTGCCGAGAACATAAAACATGGCTATCGAGAAGCCCACTGATTGCTAATAATTTAATTCCTATAACAGACTAGGAAAAACCTTATTACCTGGCAGCTGGTATTCAATCACTCTCCCCCAAAATAAATAGCCTGATAATGAGAAAAAAACTAGGCAGCAATAGCCTTTATTTTGTGTTTTAAAATGGAACATACTGTGTTCACCTAGAATCCTGCCATGGTGGTAATCCTAGTGAATGGCTATTGCTTGCTTGCTCTCACAGCATACCCATTTAAGTAAACAGTATTGTTACATTTATTTGAAACTTGACTTATGGACTGAGAAGTTGTAGTGCTGTAGGGTTTAAAACACAATAAGGAAACATTTTCATTGCCACATTCAGGATAGGAGGGAATGGTTCATATGAAGAATCTAAGCCCTGGAGTTCTGTATTGTCAGTGTTAAACAAGCAGAGAAATCTGTAAACCCAGAAGCAAAAAGGCAGAATGAACTCATTATCCTAATGTTTTTCCCCATTTCACTGCTATGTCAGTGTCATTTATTTATTCTGCATTTCTGATAAAAACAACTGCGTTCACTGGGTTTACATTTTACAAGATACACAGAAGTATTCCTAGGATTCTAATTGATCTAATTGTCAGATTGACATCTGAAGGCTTGTGGTATCAGTGGAATGTTCTTGTCTAAGCATTACTGAAATGAAGTTGAGCTGCACTACAGAAATGTTCTTTTGGGTGGCAGTGCTGAATAAAAATTAAAAAAATAATGAACCAGCTGGCCCTATCATTGGAGCCTCATGGAGGTGGCTACCTGAGGTAGCAATGGTGAGGTGTGTGGCCGCGAACAAGGCGCTAAAAGGCGCAGCTCACAACTGCCACTCATGTGTACCATAGAAAACACTGTATCACAGTCAATAAATTTTGACAATCTACCAGTAAGATATACCCAGAAGCTGGCTTCTGGAAATTGAAAGATGGAAAGGTACCATCTCCTCCTTCATCTCAGGCTACAAAATGTTTTCAGCTCTTCCAAGAAAATACTTTCTCTCTGGAAGCTCTTAAAATGGCCACTTCCTGCACAAAAGGGAAGAAAACATAGGAAATGGTGTCTAAAAGCACAGTTGAAACCCACACATTTAATTTAACCTATAAAATGTTTTTTATATTTCTGTCTTTTTAAATTAATGTTTGTGAGAAACCTCTGTACTGTGGTACCATTAAAAAAGAAAAGAAATAATTTCCCCTAGCTTCTAATCTGTGGCATAATGTTCAAAGATCCAGTTTTTCTCTTATTGCTTTGAGTAGGCCTTGAAAATGCCCATGAAAAAGTTACTTCTGAGAACTATGTTCTGTGGTCAGGCTAAAGGGAGTTATTTGGACCATTATTTCTTTTCTCTCTCCCGGCCCCCTTAATTCTTGGATTAAGCACCTTTTAATTATGGGCCTCACAGATATATAAAAATATTGTTCTTTCAGGTTACAGTTTACGATGTCCTTGAAATCAAGCCCCGCAAACAGGATTCCTCTTGAAATGAGAAATAAAGTAATGGGAGGGAGAAACTGCCATCTTGTGTACTCCAGACAACAGCCAAAATAAATACTGAATGGAAGATTTTAGATGCAAAAGACGCCAAAGGACTTCAACAGGGACTTTCTTCTGTGCTTCATATTTAGCCTAATCCCTTTTTTACGTTGCTATTTGCTGCTCCATTTTTATTGAAGGTGTTTGATAATAATAAGCTTTTTGTGCAGAGTGCTCTGTGATCCTTTTTCACGGCCACACGAATGCCCTAATCATAAGAAAGACAGAATGGCTGGATTGTTGATGGAGGCCAGTTGCCTATGAAATGGTTGCCTGGTAGAGGATTGACGGAGGTGGGGTTTATTTTTATTCATTTTAAACAGGAGTCAGATTTAGACAAATAGGTCTCAAATGAGGCGCCGCAGGACTTTGAACCCTGTAAGTACCGTATTTTTCACTCTATAAGACACCCCCTCAAAAGTAAGTAAATGTCTGTACATCTTATAGAGCGAATACAGTAGTCCCTGCTACATATATATCACAGATTTTCATTTAGAGAGAAGAGACCTGCACGGAGCCTATCCCGTCCCCTGCTGCAGCCTTGATTCCACAGTTCCAATCACCTCGTTTGCAAAGAGGCTTCCTCCAGGGAGCCTCTCCTCACCCTCTCCTTCTGCAGCCAAGATTCTCCAATCAAAAATTCCCCAATCATTTGCAAAGAGGTCTCCTCCATGGATCCTCTGCCCTCCTGTTCTGAAGCCTGGATTCCCCAGTCTCAATCACCTTGTTTTGCAACCCTCCCCTTTTGCAGCATGGATTGCCCAGTTCCAATCATCTCATTTGCAACCCTACCCCTTTGCAGCCAGAATTCCCCAACTATGAACCCTTAGGCTACACATTTTTTCTTGTTTCCTCCTGTAAAAACTAGGTGCATCTTATAGCCAGGTGAGTCTTATAGAATGAAAACTATGGTAGTTGCCTAAGCCCAGTTTTCCTCCATCTTGTGCCTGCTTGCTGCGTTTTGATTCTAGTCACCCACATCCCTAACTTCTGCATGGAAGAAAGGCTTCTACGAGGTGGTCCTGCCCCCTGGGGTTGCTTAATTTCCTCAGATCATTAGATATTATATTTACCAATATACATAAGCAGATGGGTGCAAAGCACAATGAATGTAAGCTAGAAGAAATGCCCTTACTAGAGTACACAAATCAGTTTGGAATTGATGCATGTGTGAAATGACTAAGGGCGTTTATACACGACCCCTAAACTCCGCCGCAAATGGCTGCAAGCTCTGGAGCTTAAAAATGTTTCCCCACCAGCTCCGGAGTTTGCAGACAATTAAGTGCGACCCCGCCCACCTAAGCCCGACCCAGCACACTTTTCTTGCACAGTGGACCCTCGTATAACGGAGGGTCCGTAGAACAAAAAATCCGTACAACAGAAAAAAAATCCGGCCCCCCCTCCCCCCCTGTGGCCACCTCCGTCCAACACCTGCCGCCGCCCGGAAGAGGACGGGGGTGGTCGGGGAAAGAGGGGAGGGGAGGCAGGCACGGAAAGAGGGGAGGGGAGCCAGAGAGTCCCGTCCAAGGTCCCCCCCCCACAGCTGCCTCACTCGCTCGCTCGCCTCACACATCCCACTCTCTGTGGCGGTGGAGGTGGCGCCGCCGGGTCTCTTCCTCCTCCTCCTCTTCCTTGTGTTCCGCCGCTGCCTCACTCGCTCGGTCGCCTCAAACAGCCAGGCAGCCTCCTCGGCGGCGGCAGGGCGAAACAATCGACCCCTCCTCCTGCGGGAGGGAGGCAAGGAGGGAGAGCAAGCGCCAGCGAGCAAGAGGCAGGCGGCCTGAGCGACGAGCGGCGGCGAAAGAGGCAAGCGTGAGGAGGAGGCCTCGCCGGCGGCCTGCGTCGGCTTCCCCCGGCTTGGCTCTCCACCTGCGCGTGCCAGCTGAGCGTGGGGACGAGCTTGGAGAGCGAAGGCAGCGGTAGGCGGCTCCCCTCCCTTTCCCTACAGCGGCTCCCCCCAGCTTGGCCACCTTCCAGCGCTCACCAGCTGGAGCGCGGCAGCCGAGTGGGAGGGGGGGCGGCAGCGAACCGGCAGCTCTCCTCCCCGTTCCTGCGGCGGTTCCCCCCCTGGCCCCCTGCCAGCGCTCACCTCCTGCTCCTCCTCCACTCCAACCCTCCTCCTCCTCCTCCTCCTCCTCGACCACCCTGCAGGAGGGAGGCAAGGAGGGAGAGCGGGCGCGAGAGAGAAAAAGGCGGGATGGCGGCGCGTCTTCCGCTCCCTCCTCCTCCTCCTCCTCCTCCTCCTCCACACCAACCCTCCTCCTCCTCCTCCTCCTCCTCCTCCTCCTCCTCGACCACCCCAACCCGCCGCCGCCGCTGCTTCTCCGCCGGCCCGGCGGTCTCCATCGCACGTGGGGCGGGAGGGGAAGCAGGCTGCCGCCGCCGCCGCTGGTGTGCGCACCTGCCTGCCGGGAGCCTCCGGGGCTCCAAGAGGTGTGTTTCCCGGCGAGGCCCGCCAAAGCCCCCCACCCCAGGCCAAGTGGCGCACCCCACTCCCTCCCCCCACCCCTGTGGCCACCTCCGCCCGACCACCTGCAGCGGCCCAGGCAAAGAGGGAAGGAGGGAGGGGAGAGAGAGGGGCAGCAGACACGGAGGGGGGTGAGCTGGGGAGGGGCAGCAGACACGGAGGAGGGGTGAGCCGCCCGCCCGCCCCCCACTGCCCAAAAAAACCACCCCCCGTCGCCCCCAAAAAAACCATAGGAATGCATTGGAACAGATTAAATCCACTTCCAATGCATTCCTATGGGAAATGATAATTTGTACAACGAAAAAATTGTATAACGTAATTTAATTGGGAACCAATTAATTATGTTATACAAGGTACCACTGTACTTGCTTGAAGATGGTGAAAATTTTTGATGCGGAGAATGCCAGCTCTCCTCGCTTCTTTTTGTTGTTTTTCTTTTGCCTCCCGCCCCTTTAAGAGGAACCAGGAAGTAATCGTGGCTCCCACCGGGGCTCGGAGCAGGCACCGGAGGTAAGGCTTTTTCTTTTGTCCATTTTGAAGGCTTTTTTCCCTCTCTCCCCTCACACAGCCAGCAGCCAGGACGTGCGGAGTGGTGGGGAGGAAGGAAGAGCGACAGACCCCCAAGAACTCTGGTACGAATTTAAGGGACCAGCGGATCTTAGGGGTCGTGTAAAAAGGCCCTTAATTAGGTATAATTTTAAGCAGCAACTTTAAGGACAGTTGGCAGAGTCCTATCAGCAGTTTACATATGAAGGTGAGAGCCTCTGATCTTTGATGGTGAATTTACACTAGACAATGGAAGTGCTGATTGTGCTCCTGTGCTTGCGCTAAGCACACTACCAGAAACACAACTGGCACCTCATTAATTGGCAGCAATTTGCTAATGCAGAGTAATGTGACACTTCACGGGCTGCTTCTTGGTTGGAGTTTAGCCCTGTGCAATCCAAAACAATAGAGTGGTTGATTTTGTTCTGGAAGGTGGGTCCCGGTACCGAATGACAGCTCTGCTGCCGGGTTTCGTTTCAGGACCGGACCCCTTCTGAAACAAAACACCCATGTTTAATGTGCATTTACAACTATGAGGCTTCCAGCCAATATTTCAATATGTCTTAATGTTGATGATAACATTAAGAAGCTGAGTACCATGTTGGGAAAGTGTTCCGTAACATAGGCCTCATCAGAGGTTTGAAGAACAACTCTTCTTATTCATTCATTCATTCATTCATTCATTCATTCACTCATATATACTGCCAATCTGACTTACAGGTTCTGAAATCCTGCAGCTGGGATAGCAGCTGGCCCTGCTGGTTGTCATTTCTTGATATGGCCCCCAACTAACTTATCCAAGCTCTGGAATGAATTAATCAAAGAGCCTAGATCTTCACATGCTCAGTTGCAAGGAGCAAAAAGAGCTATAGCCTTAGCATCACATACTAGCAGTGAAGCTCAGTTTTAACACTAAGGCTTAGCATTTACACTACTTCTTCACACCACATGCATCACACATACCCACTGTGACTCTTATTTATGTTACCTCCTGTTAAGCTGCACACCTGCAATAGTTCTATCAGTAGTCTCCTGCCCAGTAGGTCTTTATTAACTGTCTACCCTTTCTGTGTTCTAATATGATGGATTCTACTGTAGACCACATTGTCACCTGCTGCCATTTACAGAAGAGGGTAATTGTTCTCAAACCTTTAATTTTTATTGCCCTGAAAATCCTCCAGCTCCAGGTCAGAACAAGCTAAGTAGCACTGCCCATTTGCAGACTGAAATGTTAGGGTTTGGAGAGTTGCCAAGGAAGAAACGGGCCAATATTGGAGGACATTTTCACATTGTTCTTTTTCATTTATTTTAAAAGAAAGAAAAAATCCACAAAGGGGGGGGACCATATATTATCAGATTTCTGCAAGAAATGCAAAGTCATCAAATATGAGTAGCACTGGGGATGGAGGCAGCTTTGATTGCTCTTGGGAAATGTTCTTGGGCAATTTGGCAGCAAATATCAAAAGCCTTCTTTACCCTCATTGTCACCATTGTGAAGTTTGCATTAAGTGAGTAATATAATACCTTCTCAATGCATTCCAGTGCATATAGAATTTGAGCTAGGTTTAGGGTTTGATGGGTGTGTTTTATATTTCTTGAGTCCACTTAGAATTCTAGTGCTTCCCTCGAAATGGGATCTATCAGAATATGTTGCTTCTGCTTGTCACCACCATGGTTTCCCTATCCCACCATTAATGCTGTGGTTCATTTATTTTATCTCAATGTGGGAAAAGTTCCCTAATTTGAGGGTGGGGCAGATTTGATGTAATGTTTCTTCTCCTAGCTTTTTTTCTGCGTACATTAAAACACTCCCCCCCCCATACAAGGCCACTGGTTGAAACTGGGGAGCAGGGGGTTGTTTATACTTCCACATAGAAGTCCCACTGTTGAGAATTCTTAGGCAGTTACTTCATGTCCCGTTCATCCCTCCTTGCTGTGGGACCACTACAAAAATATCTTACTTCATGTCCATAGCATGACAGCAAAAAGTTGTCTTGACCACGCCCCCTGAACCGGGAACAGAGCGTGACAAGCCATACCTGCTCCTGGGCTGGGGAATTCTCTTGTCACAGTTGGTTCCTGGTTCCTGTTCTGAGACAAGAGACCATGGGGTAACAACTGTCACACAACAATCAGTGTCCACCTAGTGGTCAGTGGTTGAAGCTGCATTCAACATTAGTTTCCCTATGGGAAACACCATGCAGTGCAAATGTTCATTAAAGAAAGTACTGAAAATCCTGTAGCACTGACGTGTAAATCCCAGAAGACCAGTAAATCAAAATATCGAAAAAGCTTTATTTACGATATTTTTTTAAAAAGGTTAAGAAAGCAAGACAAATTCAGAATTTGTCACGGAACAAGACCATGAAGTAACAGTTGTCACGAGACAAGTAATCACGCCACTGGGTAAATGGAAACAGGGACTGAACAGGGACAAAACCACATGCCCGCAAATAATGCTGTCATGGTACAAACGTAATTGTGGAATGAGGTAGGACGTGAAGTAAGAGCCTTAGATTGCTTTGTAGAAAATTCCCTACCAGCTTGCTAAAGGATACCAGCAATGACACTTTAAAAAGGCAATTTCCCAAGCTCGGGTATAGATGGGGTGATAATTTTATTAAAGCTGTGATTAAAGCTGGATTAAAGTTATGTCATTGGGAAATGTCATTCAACTCTACTCCCTTGATTCTGCCCCTGTATTCCCTTTTTTCCTCCAAAAACTGCTTCAAGTCAACTATCATCAGTTGCTCCCTAACACAGACAATATTATTGATAGAAGAGTTTCTGGTCCCAAATTTCTGATTTGATATATTCTCACTGTATAGTTTAGGCCAATTCATCTAGCGAGGCAAGGTGAGACAACACAGTGAAAAGTAAAATAAGGAACAGTCTTTAAAATATGGATCCATGTTTTCAGCCTTAGTCTTTCAAAGTCCTTCTGATGGATCTGCACTTCGGGTTCATTTCTCAACTAACAAATGATACGCATGCACACATTAGGTGTCCAAGTATTTTATTTTATTGTTTTGATTCCTTCATTTTCTGTTTCTTAGATTCTCAGTGCTGGCTCCAATTGTTGTGCATCATACAGTAAATAAAATACTCATGCAGCAATGAATAATTCATCTTCTATCAGTGGTGAAAAACTGTCATTAGGGAAATATTAGGCAATTCATAACAGAACTTCTAAAATATTTACTTCATTCATTCAATCTCATTGTCCCTCCTTCAGAAGTCTTATGGTTGTTTTCCCCAGGCTTCCTTCCTTCCTTCCTTCCTTGGAATGGAAAGGTTCCAGCTTGACTTGGAATGGACAGGTTCCAGCTTGACTTGGAATGGACAGGTTCCAGACCTGTCTTTCTGGAGGAAGCTGGGGAGACAATCCTTATGGATTCCCTGCTACTAGCATAGCGTGGGAGGGGTACAAGAGGGGCAGGAGCCCCCGAAAAGAGTACTGCCCCCCACTTTGTCCTCATGTGATGAAAATCCTAGCTATGCCTCTGAAACCTACACCCTCTCTGCCGTTACCTTCCCAAGAGCTGTGGCTAGAGGGCAGAGTGCATCCTTTTCAGAAGGTTCGGGAGGCAGGTGCAAAAACTTACTTTGTTCCTGGGCACTGAATGCCCTAGCTATGTCCCTGTTCCCTGCTCTGTCTCCAGCCTCCTGGTGTTTTTAACAGCAGTTGCATGGTTGTGCTTGTAGGATGCTGACTGAGGGCTCATCTACATGATTAGGAAGTAGAGATGGGCACGAATTAAAAAAATGGTGTTTCGTTTGTCGTTTGTCGTTGAGAGGTCTGGTTCGTTTCATTTCCGTTTTTTGTGAATTTTTTGAAAAATTTCGTTTCCGTTTTTCGTTTTTTCATTTGTCATTTCTACCCGCTTTTTGCACGATTTTTAAAGCATTTCCGTGTGCAGGCATCCCCCAATGCCCCAGACCAGAGGGAAAGCACTTAAAAAATGGATGCTGGCAGAGAAACAGTATAGACTAGGTACGCAGGGAGGCTGCAAAGGCAGCAGCGGGCGTTGTTCAGGGTGTAAGGCAGCCGCAGAGTGACTGCACTGTGGAGCAAGAGAGGGTACTCACCGAGAGGTACACACGCACACACACAGGGAGGCTGCAAGGCTGAAGCTAGAGTCGCAGAGAGAGCAATCCCACCCTAACTCCCACCAGAGACTGCAAGGAGGACTGACCTTTTTATGCCCTCTGTGGCTGCCAGACCTGCCCAGTCTGCAACCTGAGCATGCTATTGGTTGAACATGATCCCATCACATGGCTTGCCTCCATGTTGTGGCTGGAGTGGCGACATCCATTTTGTCATCCTTAAAGGGAAAAGAAAAATACATCACGATGGGAGAAGACAAAAACAAACATTTTAAGGACCACAACCCCTGGTAGGTAATAATTTCAAATAATTATCGCATTATTGCTGCATTTTTATGGATGTCCAGGGCGTTTTAATACCCAAGAAATCAATATTAGGCATCTAACTCCCCTTAAAGGAAAAAAATACAGCAATCTGAGAAAAGACATAAATGCACGTTTTAAGGACCCCAACCTGCATTTTTATGGATGCCCAGGGCGTTTTTTAACATTTAAAACAGCTCATTTCATTGCGTGTCACCATTGTCACCCCCCCCCCACACACACACACAAACAGGGTTCAGTTTTTTGCCAAAATCTTTAGTGGAAAGCCAGGCAAGTTCAAGTCCTTTGCTAACAATCAAGTGCCAGATAAATAACAGAATCCAACTCCCAGCAATAAACAGTCCAAGTCAAAACCAGAATATCTCATGGAAACCAGAGGGAACAGATCAAGCTGGTATCCAGGAAGCCAGTCCAAAGTCAGGAAACAGAGCCAAGGTCACAGACAGGAACGTGGTTGCAAGTTCAAATGACGTGTTGCTCCCAGAGAGAGATCAAGGTGAGCTTACCAGCTTTATCCCAAAACAGGGAACACACCCTTACTTCTGGAAAGGCTCAGGGCTAGTACTGGAAAGGCTCAGGGATAGTACTCAGGGCTTCCCGACCTGATTCCCCGTCTAGCATCAAAGACCCTTTCCCTAGCTCTTCTGGTAGCACGTCTTTGCAGAATCCTGCTCATGGCCCTTCTAGGAGGAGGAGATATGTTTTCAACTGAGTCATCAGACCCAGCTGCCTGCTAAGTTGAGCTGCAAGGCTCCTCCACCATTTAATCCCTCAGAGTCAGGTTCTGTGACGGGCAGGGTCCTGGCAGCCATTAACGGAAACGAAATGTAACGAACACAATTTTTGTGGTTCTGTTCGTTTTGTTGCATTTTCATCACAATTTTCATTTGTCATTTTGTTACGTAACGGAACGACAAACGAACAATGGAAATGAAAAAAATGTTCGTTTCGTGCCCATCTCTATTAGGAAGGATCACACTGGATCAGAATAAATAGGTTTGGTGATAGTTCCAGTGATGCCTCCTGGTGTGATCCTTGCATCTACAGTAAATGCCATATGGACCTCAAGCAACCTTATTTGATCCATGGTACCCCTTCCTTTGATTTGTCAATATTGTGAAGTGACTTGCTAAAGCAGCCACTTCAGAAGATTAGCAGATTAATCACTTCCTTGGCCCGTGTAGGGGTCAAGGAAGTTCATATTGGATAGTGAATATTGTTGCACCAGGTGATTATTATTATTTTTTAAAAAAAGACAAATGAAAAGCTTCTACCTGCCCAGTTCAGCTGCTTGTGTGCTTGTGCCTCACCTCTCTCTCTCTCTCTCTCTCTCTCTCTCTCTCTGTATGTGCGCACATGCACGCACGCATGCACACATGCATGTGTTTGTCTTGGCTGAGGTTTTTTAGAAGGGGCAAGCAGAGCAGCAATGATAGGAGGAAGCAGGAAGGGCCAAGCAGAGGGATTTTTCTGTTGTATTGGGCTATCTGGCTGTCACCTGTTGTGAGTGACAGCAGGTCTCCTGAATATCAGAGGGGCAACTTTCCTGTGGCTACCTGAATGGCAGGGACTGAATACATACATTTGCCTGCAGAGAAGGAACTTGATAACTTAATTTTGGGTACCACTGGACACAGCATTGATTTGTCCAACCTCCAAATGGAATGCATGGGTTTTTGCTTCTACCTTTCCCCCACGCCCTCCGACCAACAAAGACTATGGTCTCAAAAGAGCCAAATGGAGAGAAGGGGAGTTGGGTGGGCATGGCCTATGTCCCTTTGTTTGGGGAGCTGGGGCTTGAAAGCCAATCCTGTACTTCCGGATGCAGTTTTTACACGAGCCTTACTTCCTGCCTCATCACAACTGTGCCTGGGTGATATCATCTGGCCACGAGTCTCAATGCCTGGCAAACTACATCTTTTGCCAATACTGTACTTTTGGTATGATGCTTTGATAAAGATGGCTTGCCATCAAAAGCTTGTAACCCATAAATGTGACCCATAAATGTATCACCTAGCCTAGTTGTGCATTGTTTTTCTGGTCACATGACTCACCCCCCCCCCTTTTCTACAGCGTTGATGCTGAAGCAGTACACCTAAAGTGGCAAGAGATATCTGACCATAAAAGCATGGCAAAACAGAAGTGTCCTTACTCATCAGACTGTACACGTATGTGGCAGGCATTCTTTATATGGTAACGGTAAGGTAGGTATGATAAAATTGTCTGGTAGGCTTTATGTTATTGATTTTATTTGCATTTGTATTTTATATAAGAAGAAGATTTGATTGTTATAGTACTATTGAGGTGTATAATATTCTTGATGTCTTTGGACAGAAGAACAGCATATAAATTAAAAAACAACAACAACCCAAATTCTTAAATACATACACATATGACTGTGCTACCAGAGGATCAGTGATGGCAACTTAATTGTGTGGCAGTCTGTGAAACTCATCATTTATTTTAAAATGAACCATGTAATTAACAAATCAACTGTGCAAAACAAAAAGATAATTCATTGCTAATTCACAATCACAACCATAAATTAATCTCTGCTTTTTGAAATGTTTAATACTCATGAATCAAATTTCAGCCTAATGTTCCATTAGTGACAACGACAAGAAACTTAGAGGTACCCCTAATCGTGCCAGGCGCTCAGGGAACTCCATCAGAAGAACATTCGCAGCAGAGAAATCAAAAGTAATATCCTCTACACTGGAATCAAAATGCCAATTTTCTTATTCATTTGTAAGGCTTTGGTCTTCCACTGGCAATACCATTGGGAGTCCTGAAGAATAAAAAAAAATCTGAGCAGCTATCATTACTTTTATCAAAGTCTCCCTTTGCTCTTGCCATTTTGAAACATTTTTATGGCTTTCCCTCACTTGCCATATGATTTTGTTTCAAGTCTTCTGAGCTGTTCATCTTCTCTGTTCTTTCCCTATTATCATGGCTTTTAAATGGTCTCTTTTGCCACCCTATTAGGCTCTGAGGATCTAACGATGGCCGGTGGAGTAATAGAAAAAAATTGATCTTTCAAGTGCTGTGTGATTGCTTAGGTGTGTCAGATTACATACATGGGAGGAAGTGCTAGAGAGGAGTCAGGTAATTATTATTAGAGCTTCCTTCCTTTTAATTATATTTAAACTGGACTCCAATGCAAAGTTACCTGAGGTGGGACTTAATTTTCAGCAGGCATTCAGGATTACACTGTCAGGGTAAGAATTAAGGGCCTTTTCACACAACCCCTAAGATCTGCTGGCCACTTAAATTCGGAGCAGAGATCTTGGGGGTTCGTTGCTCTTCCTGCGTCCCCACCCCTCCGCACTTCCTTGATTCTGTCTGTGTGACGGGAGGGAGAAAAAGGGGGGGGAGAATGCAGGCTCACCTCCGCTTGCCGGTCCAAGCCTCCCCATTGTCCTGATTCCTTTTCTTAAAGGGGCGGGAGGCAAAAAACAACAACAAACAGAAGTGAGGAGAGCCGGGCACTTACTCCTTTACATCCGGATCTGGGATTTTTCACCCTCCAAGAGCAGGTACCTGAAAACTGCGCTGGGACGCGCTTAGGTGGGCGTGGCCACACTTAATTTTCTGTAAACTCCGGAGCTGGTGGGGAAACAATTTTAAGCTTTGGAGCTGGGAGCCATTTGCGGCGGAGTTTAGGGGTCATGTACAAATACCCTAAGAGATGGTTTATTTGATATTTCAAACAACTGGCATTGATATCGTTCTCAGATTTAAAAATTGTGCAAGACAACATTTGCAATATTAATTTTAACAGTAATTTGTTATTCAATGCTCTTTTATTCTTAAAAGTCAACTACATGATGGTTACTCCTTACTAGACAAGTGAACCGGCTTTGAAGAAGAGAGCCTGCAGTGGGCAGAACAGAGAAATGTTTGTGTTTGTAGATCAACCACAGGGCCATAAAGTCTGCATTTTGAATGCTTACAATGCTGGATGGTTTTTTGGGGGGAGGGGAATGGAGGGGAGGGGAAGTAAATGCTTCATACCAGCTGTAAGTTGGGGAAACAAATGTAATAATGTAGCAAAAAACAAAACAAAAAACAAAAAACCAAACCAAACAAAAAGGAAATGCTAAAGATGAAGGAGAGTGACTGGTGAAGCCCCAGTGATGACCAAATTATTCTCTGGAATTTCCAGTTGCCCTGAGTAAGATTCCAGCTCACCTCACTGAACTCTTAATGTCCTCATCCGCTGGACCAAGCAGTCCGTTTTTTCAAAACATGGCAAAAGGAGAATGCTCATCATTTTTATAAAGGGTACATTCTGGAATTTTCTTTCTTTTTCGCTTTAGAAAACTATGAGTCTTCTTTATACTTAGGATTGTGTGTATGAGAGAGAGGTGAATGATTGATTCTATTGTTCAGGGTTTGATTGGTTAGGTCAGGCCTGTCCAAAGTCCGGCCCGGGCGGGGGGGGGGGGAATCCGGCCTGCCAGGCCATTCTGAGTGGCCCGCGGCTGGCTGGCCCACCCTTCCTTACACCTCCTTCACCCCATGCTTTTAAAAAAGAAAGTGGGTGGGGCTTGCAGTGGGGTGGCAGGGTCGGGGAGCAACTGGCCCCTGACGCACTCTCAGCCACCAAATCTGGCCCTCCTTACAAAAAGTTTGGGCACCCCTGGGTTAGGTCAAAACAAGCGAACCTCTCTTATTTGGGCAAGGTGTTGGAGCAGGTGGTGGCCGGGCAACTCCATACACTGCTGGATGAAATGGATTTTCTGGATCCATTTCAGTTGGGTTTCAGGCTGGGTTTTTGGTAGACTGCCTTGGTTGCCCTGTAGGATGATATTTCCCGGGAGAGAGACAGGGGAAGTGCAATCCTGTTGCTACTCCTGGACCTCTCAGTGGCTTTTGACACCATCAACCATGGTATTCTTCTGGATAGGCTAGCCAGGTTGGGAGTTGGAGGCTGACCGTGCCCAGAAAGTGATGCTGGGGAACAGCTGCTCTTCCCTGTGGCATTTACATCACAGGGTTCTGCAGGGCTCAATAATGTCCCCCATGCTGTTTAACATTTGGAACCACAGGGAGAGGTCATCAGGAAGTTTGGGCTGAGGAGTCAGCAATAAGCTGATGATACTCAACTCTACCTCTCATTTCCCACCAATCCAGGTGAGGCTGTTTCTGTACTGAACTTTTGTCTGAGCCAGATAATAGACTGGATGAGAGTTAATAAAGTGGAAGTGCTGTTAGTGAGTGCTTCACCAGACAAGTTAGAAGGCCATCTCCCTGTTCTGGTCAGGGTTGCATTCCCCCTAAGGGACAGGGTCCAAAGCTTGGGGGTACTCCTGGACCCCGGTCTAACTCTGGAAGCCCAGGTGGACTCAGCGGCCAGGGGTGCCTTTCTACAGCTGTGAAAAATATACCAGCTATGCCCCTACCTTGACGAATGGAGCCTCATAACAGCTACTAATGCACTGGTAGCATCCCGTATTGATTACTGCAATGCACTCTACATGGGGCAGCCTTTGAAGATGGTTCGGTGATTGCAACTGGTTCAGAATCGTGCAGCCCTGCTGGTGAGTGGTGGGGCTGCCAGGGACCACATCACACTAATTCTGCGTAGCCTGCATTGGTTACCAGTTGTTGCCCGAGCCCAATTCAAAGTGCTTGACATATAAAGCCCTAAATGGCTTAGGACCTAGATACCTGAAGGACCACCTTTTTCTATATGAACCTACCTAGCAATTAAGATCTAGCCAGGAGGCGCTCCTGAAAGAGCCACCCCTCAAGGAGGTGAAAGGTGGGTTTGTAGGAATAGGGCCTCTTCAGCAGCTGCCCCCAGGCTATGAAATGCCTGCTGAAGTGATATCTGCCTGGCTACCGCTGATGACATTTTGGCGCCAGGTAAAAACTGTTCTGTTTCTGAAGTTTTTTAACTGACATAACATAGGTTGTGGGTCCTGATGGCAATTTTAGTGTTTCATGTTTAAATGTTTTTATTGTCCATTGTCATTTTAATGTTTTAACTGTTTTAACTGTTCATTTTAATTGTAAGCCACCCAGAGACCTTTGGGTAGTGGGCAACATATAAGTTTTATAAATAAATAAATAAACTAGTGCTGGGAAGTGTTTCTCTGTTGCATCCTTTGGGGTTTTTGTTTCAGTGTTTGCTGCTGGTTGTTCAGTGTTTGCTGCTGGTTGATGCAGAATGGATTCGTGGACAACGAACCCACTGAAATCTACCACATTCCTAACATTTATGGAGTTGTGTAGGTCTGTTCCCTACTCCTTTCTTCCCCTCTTTGGCAGCTGCCTGTTCAGTCAAGAAATATACAAATCCCTATATGGATCTAAAAACAAATCAGTTCAAGCCACCACCAAACCACTTTGGAGAAGATTGATCCTGGTTGGTATAGCAAATATTCAGAAACAGATCAGATGGGATGGTACTTGCACAGTCTTACTCAGTACCTCAAGATCAGTTTGTTGGTTATATATTACTAATATATCAGGGTTTTTTTGTTACTTATAATTACTTAAACCAAACTAAAACAAAAAATATATGCAAAAATGGCTCACATTCCCAACCAGTGCTGTTTTTGAAATAGCAAGCAGGCTTAACCTGCTGCAGTAAACAAATAATGATTCTACATTAATGTTGGAAAGTAAGAGTGCTGGTAATGCTGTTACTGCAAATGTAACGCATCACAGATAATGTTGTTATTTGTTATTCCTTCAAGAATCTGGAGTAGAGGCAACACATGCTTTTCATTTATATCATCTTTTAAAATTATTTTTCTAGTCTGGTTGTTAAATTTGTTTGATAGGATTGGGCTTGCCATGAAACAAAATAGAATGCCTTGTTTCAGATGTCATCAATAGGGGGGAAATAAGGGTAAGAACTGGTGCCTGAGTGAACCCCTTTAGGATACAACAGTACTCCCTCCATGCCTATTAAGAATTAAATCCTGGAAAAGATATTTAGTAAATATGCAAATATGAAAACAACCTTGTTTAAGATGAG
>JAHTLZ010000348.1:36321643-36342099 GCA_023846285.1 Phrynocephalus versicolor
ATATTTAGTAAATATGCAAATATGAAAACAACCTTGTTTAAGATGAGAAGAGAAATATGAAACAACCAGGCCGATTTATTGCAAGAACTCCTCCTGATATATGTAACACAGCAGGAGATAGGCAATGTATCTGTTTTTACTAGTTTTAAAAACAAAAAAGTAAATAAAATATAAATAAATCCATGGACAGAGAATTAGGTCTGCCCTTGGATGCTGTTTCTATGAACTGGCAGGAAAACTGACTTCCATGTGGGGGGGTATTCCACAGTCCGATAGGACATTTTGCTGACATGGCCTTGGAAAAGAACATTAAAGATGGTGCAACTAATGTTCCTAACCCTGGGTGTAATTTTAAAGGTTAAAAAAAAAAGCCAGAAGGAGAGTGGAACAGCTGCCCCACTGGATCCTTACCCTTAGGGATGGACAGCAGGGTAAGACTCTGGGTGGCCATTTACAAATCGTCAAAAAGGAAGAGACAGATTTATATAAAATGGGTTATGCTAATTTGTACACACAGGGGCACAATTATAACATGTTCAATTAATGTAACAAGAACGATAATATATCTTCCTTGAAAGGAGAAATAGTGGCCAGAGGAGTTGGGTCCTTCTCAGTCTGCTGCCTTAGTGCTCATGGTACACAAAGAAGACTTTGATTTCTTGCCATGGACTGAGGTGCCCTTCAACTGGAAGGCACCTTCAAAAGAGGGATTTTCCTCTAACAGGAGGATTGTACTCCCTAAAAGAGGACACCCTTAGTGCATGCATTGCTGGCTTGTTTTACTTGCCTCCTCCTTGTCCTGTTCCAAGTGGATTGTTTTGCACAGGGTATAATGATCACCTTTGAAAGCATGGACCTTTCAGTGTCTGAAGGAACTGTTTGGGCTTTGTTTCTGGAAGCCAAATACTGTATCTGGAGCTGGCATTCACCTTGAAATGGATGTAGAGAAAGTTGGGATGCAACTCTTTCTTCCTTTCCTTCTGTATGGTTACAGACAGGTTACATCTGGATGGGATGCCTCCGGTAGACTTGGATTGGATTAGATTTGAGATGCTTAAATACGTTTGTCATTGTTTATGGAATTATATTTCGATGAGATGTGCCTCTCAGGATCAGGCTTTCAGTAAAGGCAGAAAGATTGTGTTGCTTATTAACAAAAGAGGAGTAGGTAAGTGGAGGGAAGCATAGACCATTCGGCAGCTTGGGGCCTTAAACACTGTTTCTCCCGTGAAGAGGCCAATGGGAGCATAAATGTGCTTAGTGCTCTTTGCTCTGACACTGGCTTGCATTGAAACAGGGCTGTTCTATATCTGGATTAACGTAAAGGATTTTATATAATGAAGTGATTTGCTATCGGCCATCCAAATGAATAATTCATCAGACCCAATGTTTTGCTACTTACTCCAGGGACACACCATATATGGTCATAATTGGTCACAAACAGATGGGTCCTAGCCATGGTGGACAGTTACCTTTTATTTTTACCATTTGAATGGCATTTTCCTTTTCTTAAGTGCACCAAATGTGACCACCAGTGTAGAATTTAAAATAGATTTGGGGACACATCAATAGGACATAGGGAGCCTCCTCTGAAACCTATTTAGGAGACCATTGCTCTCAACCAGGCATGGGCCTTATGTTTCAGAATGCGTCCGGTTCTGAAATGAAGCATGGCAGCACAGGTGCTGTTAGGAACTTGGACCCACCCTCTGAAATGAAATCAGCCATTAACTTATATTGCCTTTCCTTGTGCGGGGCTAAACTTCAACCAGGAAGTAGGCTCCAATGCATCATCATTCCTTTTCCCTGGCACTGGCCAATTAGGAGCTGCCAAAGACATGCATCATCCCACCTCCTTGTCTGATTGGCCGGCACCAGGGAGAAGAAACGATGATGCATCAGAGGCTACTTTCTGGTTGGAGTTTAGCCCCACACGAGGTAAGGCAAAGTAAGTCAATGGGTGATTTCATATTGGAGGGTGGGTGAACAGCACCTGTGCTGCCATGCTTCATTTCAGAACCAGAACCATTCCAAAATGCATCCCTGGAATTCTGTTTTAGTTCTCAGAACTCCACCTTCAAGTAAACTTTTGGGACATCCACAATCTCCTCCTTCTGCCCCCCCCCCCAATGTGCTGGAGTTCTAATGCATGAAGAGCCTCTGTCCTCATTAACTTCAACTGCGGTAGCCAACCTATAAATGCATTACTTGGTAACTATAGATCAAAACTATCCATTGAAACCAGTGTGGATCTCTAAATCGAGAAGAGACTCTAATTGATCATACATTGATCTTTTGTCTGAGGACACAGTAACATATAGAATTTCAATTTTATTCCTTCCTGAGTCCCGGTGAGGAAAAAGAAAAAGAAATAAAGTTTATGATAACAATATAGACATGTAAATATGATTTCCGTGTTCCTTGCTGTATCCTTATAGCAATGTCCAGGCTTTCATGTATTCACACTGGATGTGGGAAACCAGTGTCAGATTTCTTCTTTGTTCAGTTGAAAAGCTCACAGGGCAAAGGATGATCTTTCCTTCTCACTTTTTTTCCTGCAGAGCTGGATAGCTCAGTGGTTTAGGCCTCTGGCTATAGAGCCAGAGGTTTGGAGTTCAATTCCCGACTATGGCTCCTTGACAGGGACTGAACTCAATTTTCCATAATGTTCCTTCCAGTTTTGCAGTTCTAAGATGATAACGAGGAAAAGCTTGGAAATGTTTATTTATTTATTTATATTTTATTTATTTTGATTTATATACCACGACCATCTAGCAAAAAAGCTACTCTGGGCAGTTTACATACATATGCAAAATACAAAAACAGATTAAACAAAATTAATCAGTCACACCAAATAATCAAATTATCATAATAGAAAGAACAAATAAGCAAATAAGCACAAATACAATAAATCAAAACAATTTAACAATTCAGAATAAGAACAGATGGGAAAAAATAAAGAACGAATAGAAAATTATCATAAGGTGGTGAAAAATAATAGCATCCTGTTTATATAAGGTGGTTGAAATAGAATGATCAGGGAAGGCCAACTTATAAAGCCAGGTTTTCAGTAATTTCTTGAAGGCTTGTAGTGAGGGCGCCAGGCGAATCTCTTGCGGAACCTGGTTCCACAGGTGAGGTGCGACCACCTCGCCTTTTAAAAAAAGGTTTAAAAACAACAAATTCTTTAGCCACTAATGTATCAAACGCAACTCCAAATAATGGGGTCTATAATCCTTAGGGAAAGCACCAGATTCAAGAAGGCTGCTTTTCACCAACTAGCAACAGTTTCCCAGGATTTTGAACAGATTTCCTCATGAGATTCTTTCGTTTGAGGATCTTTCACAAAAGATAGCAGTGACAAGCTGGGTTCCCAAAATGTCATCTATTAGATAAGCAGATATATTCCCATTAAATGCGATATGTACTGCAAGCATGGAACTAATCCTAGTGAAGTCATTAAACACATTCCCTCTATAGTAGACATGGGCATGGAGCAGCGAAATTTTCGTTTCCATTACTGTTTGTCGTTTCCGTTATGTAACGAAACAACAAACGAAAATTGTGCTGAAAATGCAACAAAACGACAGAAACACGGAAATTGTGGTCGTTACGTTTCGCTTCCGTTAATGGTGACGCACAATGAAATGAGCTGTTTTAAATGTTAAAAAACGCCCTGGACATCCATAAAAATGCAGCAATAATTATTTGTATTGTCTGATAATACCTACCAGGGGGGTTAGGGTCCTTAAAACGTTTGTTTTTGTCTTCTCCCATTGCGATGTATTTTTCTTTTCCCTTTAAAATGGATGTCACCACCAGCCACAAAATGGAGGCAAGCCATGTGCTGGGATCATATTCAACCAATAGCATGCCCAGGTTGCAGACTGGGCTGGTAGTTCTGACAGCCACAGAGGGCATAAAAAGCTCTGGCAGCCCCCGTCCTCCTTGCAGCCTCTGGTGGGAGTTAGGGTGGGATTGCTGTCTCTGCTGCGACTCTAGCTTCAGTCCTGCAGCCTCCCTGTGTGCATGCGTGCTGCATACCTCTTGGTGAGTACCCTCTCTTGCCCTGCAGTACAGTCACTCTGCGGCTGCCTTGCACCCTGGGCAACACCCGCCGCTGTCTTTGCAGCCTCCCTGCATACCTAGTCTATACTGTGTCTCTGCCAGCATCCATTTTTTTTAGTGTTTTCCCTCTGGTCTGGGGCATTGGGGGATGCCTGCACACGGAAATGCTTTAAAAATCGTGCAAAAAGCGGGTAGAAATGACAAACGAAAAAACGAAAAACGGTAATGAAATTTTTCAAAAAATTCACGACAAACAGAAACGAACTGAAACAGACCTCTCAACGACAAACGACAAACCGAAATGCCATTTTTCTGTTTCGTGCCCATCTCTACTCTATAGGCGTTAGTTGGATCAAAGGCTCCCTTTCACTCCAGTCTTCGCTTTAGCCAAGTCATTGTATCTTGAATGGAAGGGCTCTGTGTTCTGTTTTTTTGTTTTACAGTCCACTATTTCTTTAATTCTGTTATTAATCTCACTCTAACATCTCCCGAAGTGAGAATGGAGCTTTTACTTTCTCTCCCTGTCCTTGTCTTATCAAAATAACAACAACAATAAAAGAAAAAGAATGTCACACTATCAGAGCTGCGCCATTTTTATTTTTTTTGCCCATGCTGAGAACTGATGCATTCTTGTTCTTGCTAATTGCTACAGGTTGTTTTGAGTTCTCCCCTACCCTTCCCCGCCCATGTTAAGATTTTCATTAAGCCACAGCGTATCAGTTTCAGAAATGAAGTAGTGTTCTTCAGTCATGTGAATGCCATTAAAACACTCTCTTTTGATGTGTGACCCCTTTAAATCTGAGTCCCTAGCAAAGCAGTCTGGCTCTGAAGCAGGGGTACTTATTTGGCCTGTGGTGTTTTGGGTTTTTTTTTGTGTGTGTGTGTGCTTTTTTTTTTTACAACTTGACAGAGCATAAAGCTAATAAGTATTTCTTGTTCTTTAAAGATTGATTTATTATCAGTTTCCAGAATATGCCTTTTCATTTTGGAAGTTATTTGCTAGGTTATTATGGCAAATAAATAGCGGCTGAGGGTCAGTGTGGGCCTCGGCGCTTGTTACTGCCTGTTCGCCTTCTGATTTGAGCCTAGTGTGACTCGTATGGGTGTCCTGGGATTCCAAAGTCTGTACTGATTACCAACAAAAGCCTCTTTAAAATCAGCAGAAGCAGTCTAGGGACTAATGGTGCCAAGACAGTCTGAGGCACTCTAGCTATGCCTGAGGTCATGAAATGAGGAATGACAATGGTCCTGTCCTTCCTGATTTTATCACTCAAAAAAGGAAAAAAGTCCCCCCCCCCTCACAAGGCATTATACAGATGACAAAAAGGAGTCTTTAGGCCTCCATCGGATGGACTTTCACCTAATAGGAGCTCCTTGAAAGACAGTTGGCATGTCTTTAACTATAATGAATGGGCAATTTTGCTCTCCAGCGCAGCTCTTCTACTGCTTCTTCTGATGTGTGTCTTTGCCTCAATGTGATGCAAATAATGGGTCAGGTGACTCTCCCTGGCAGTGGTTGGAAGTGAGTCATTGCTGTCTGCAGTGCAACACAGTTGGGGGCAACAAAGGCACAATGACATTATTTTTGTAAAATAATAATATTTATTTATTTATTTATTTTAATACTTATTACAACAAAAATGAAAACAATAAAAACAATGACAACAATAACAATAGTAGTCAACTAAAAAAATCATAATAAGATACCAAAGAAGAGTCTTTGGCGCAATGCTGGGACAAGGAGAAAAAAAATTAACTGTCTCTAAATGCCTCAGAAAAAGCCAGGTCTTTAGGGAAAAATCATGTGCCACTGCATGAGTTTTGACTTATAGCAACCACTTCTAGGGCTTTCTAGATACAGAGTATTAGTGCCTAGCTCTACTCACTGGAGGCACAGGGGGGAACCAAGTTCCTCAGTTCTGGCTCTGCAGACAGATATCTAACTTACTGAGCTATCCAGACAGAATGTACAATAACACAGTGACTAATAATATCATATTTTGTTGTTGTTTAACGTGGTTTCTAATTACTCCCAAAAGGTTGCTTTTTAGAGGGACAACTTGAAGGGATTTCGTTTGGCTCTTTGAGGCCATTTTGCATTTATAAGTGTCTGTATTTTATATTAAATAATAATGTTTTTCTGATGAGTTAACAGCATGTTACTAACTAAGTGACAAGCAATGATAAGGAGATGTGTTCAAAAAGGAGCAACTTTTCAAAAATGTTCTATTTACCACCAGTGCAAACTTTCATACCAAAATATGATCTGGAGATTCATGCAATCGGTTTTAGTCATCTTTGGACTGGTCCAGTTTCAATTGTGTAGCAACTGAGCGTTAATATAGGAAATAATACGGTTAACAGCAGTTTTAGTTCAAATTATAAAAATGTCTAAATTTGCTAGGATCCAAATACTGAGGGCTTTTGGGAGGATGTGTTAATGATGTTAATATGGACAGTATTAACCCACTAAACTTTTCTAGATATATAGAAAACAAAGTATATTGTTATTCCAGCATCAGTAGAACTTGAAAAACTAGTTGTGTGGTTAATATTTAGCTACATTTTCTTCTATTTTTATGGAAAACTAAATTTAAGAACATACGAGTCATGCTGGATCAGGCCAAATGCCCATCTAGTCCAGCTTGCTGTATCTCACAGTGGCCCCACCAAATGTGTCTGGGGGAGCACGAGACTAGATATCTGTCTCCTGATACCTCTCCCCTGCATCTGGCCCTTGAAGTACCCTGGTTTTAAGCCTGGAGATTGCACATCTCCATCATGGTTTGTGACCTGTGATGGACTTTTGTAAATGTGTAGATTGCAAATACATACAAGACGGTAAATTACTGACAAGCGATTCCGAGGAAAGTATGGCCTTTTATTTATTTATTTATTCAGTGACAAGTATACGTTTACAATAAGGGTGAAGTTTCAGAAACAAATCTTGCAAACTCCCACACATTCTGTACATTTTTAGATATATGTGGAAACTACTGCTATTGTTAGCAGGGAAAAAGCAACTTTCATTTTTATTGCCCTTGTGCAGCTGCTAGTAGGATTATGCAATAATTTGTTAATAATCTTAAATCCACTTCTTCAGAAACAGGAGTACAAAGACATGTCCCATATATTTGTACCAGACTAGTGAGATTCATATCCAGGTGATGGTATGAGTAATAGATAAAGTGGCATCAGTTTGTTAATATAGAAATATGTCTATCTAGCTGTAATTTAGCAAATCTTAGATGGGGTAGCAATCCAGGTGGAGTTGATTATAGAAGTGGGCACTTCATGTTTTGTACATGTTAGTATGAAGCATGTCAAGGACACCTCACATGGAGGCCCATCCCACCCTACCCCACTCCAGCCTGACCATACTCACTGGGCCGTGCTCAAAGTCCAGATCCTTCTTCAGGTTTGGTATTCCAAACCTGGCAGATGTCTGGCCATCCCTTCCCTGCCTTCTCAAGCAGCTGGCAGAGGTAGCAGAGCTGTGGGTACCCAAAGAGGAAGTAGAAGAGTGCTCTGTGACAAGCTTCTAAAGAAGCCAATGGAGGAAGAGACAAAGAAGAACCCAGGAAAGGAGAGAGCTGGCATCTTCTCTCATGTCTCCCGCCACCTTACCTGCCTCTTCAGGGAAAGTATGTTAGGCCCTCCATTTCAGAGACAAACAGAGTGAAGACAGGGAGAAACTTGATCAGTGGCAAAATAAGATCTGGCCATTATTGTCAAGTAATGTAACTTTTAACAAAATGTATGTAATATAATATTTAACAGATTCAAAATGGTTTCTGTGTATAAATGCATAGTCATTTGTCAAGACACAGGTGAACAGTGTAATCACATGAAAAGGTCAGAACAATTATATCCAGGTACCATGGATAACTGCTTAACATTGTCTGCCTATGTGTACTCATGTGATTGGTTCATATCAGTGGTTCTCAACCCGTGGGTCCCCAAATGTTCATGGACTGCAACTCCCAGAAATCCTGGCCAGCTCAGCAAGTAATGAAGACTTCTGGGAGTTGCAGTCCAGGAACATCTGGGGACTCACTGGTTGAGAATCACTGGTTTATATGATGTCTGCCATATGTATAAAAGACAGGATTGTAAAACAGTTTGCTTTGGGATTGCTATTTGGTGAGATGAGCAGTTTCCCCACTATACTGTAATATTTATGCTATGTGTTTTAAATCGTTGTGTATCTGTGTATATTTTTGTAATGCAAGCTTTTATGCTAAAGTTTACTTCTGTCTCCCATCTTCAACTCTGTGCTTAGCAATTATCTTTCCACACCACTGTATAACTCTGATAATCTTTGAAACATTTAAAACCCAACACACTTTTAACAACTATTCATCTGTGTCACTGCACCCATTGCCTGGCTCAACTCCCAGGAGTCTTCCAAGGTCTGGAGGAGAAACAGGGGTTGTGACTCTATAAAGTGATTGGTAGAAATATCAGGACTAGAGATGGGCACGAAATGAACAATTTTCCGTGTTCGTTTTCGTTTTCATTTTTTGTTTTGTTACGCAACGAAACAACAAACGAATTTTGTCTCTAAAATGAAACGAAACGAACAGAAACACCAGAAATTTTGTCGTGCGTTTCATTTCCGTTACTGCAATATGAGTGAATTGCTTAAAATGCTAAAAAAAATCACAAAAAATCAAAACTAATGGTAACAAAATGGTTACGAAACAAACAAAAACAAAAATGAATTTTTTGCAAAAATTCGCAAAAAACGGAAACGAACTGAAACGGACCCTCCAAACGACAAACGACAAACTAAATGCCATTTTTTTGATTCGTGCCCATCTCTAATCAGGACTAAACTGGGTGATCGGATTATTCATAGGAATTGGTGTTTTTTGTTCTTGATGAAAGAGTGCTTGTTACTTTCCTATCCCAGTTTTAATAAACCCCTTTGTTCATTAACAGGCACCCAGTGTCTTTGGGTATGGATCCTACCACTGAAGAAGAACTAGAGGGAATGGTGGCTGCTCCTTCCCCCTTCTCGCAGTTACATCTATCCACCCATTGGAAGCTACTTCCAGAAACCGCCCAGGGTAGCTGTGTAGCTGGATGGAGTGGTATATAAATTTAATAAATAAATAAATAAATAAATACCTTTTTATAGCTGACAAGTACAGGGTATGGCAACGAGGGCCAAGGTAGGTGAGATGGATATTGCCCTTATACAGAGAGAAGAGCTTTCATGAACATAAAGGCACTATTAAATCCAAGGCAGTGAAACTCTCAGCATTATAGCCAGGCAGTGGGTTGGTAGCTGTTTTCATGCTTAAATAAAGACACACTGGACAATCAAAATCCATGCAGGACTAGCCCAGGACCCTTCTTGTCTGAAGTGAAGTACACGGTGGCACTGTCTTTTGTTTTTCATACACAGATGCCAAGTAGATGGTCGTTTTCTTAACAATGGCAATGGCAAAATGTTCTGCTTCTAAGTCCAGCATGATTGAAAGGAGGCTTTTCTCCAGTATCTTGTTCTCCATTGTCAGCATCTGCTGCCTGAGGCAACTGCCTCACTTTGCTTGGTAACAGGACCGGGACATATAATATACATACTATATCATATGTATTCCTTTTTAACTACACCAGAATATTGTTGTCAAAACAGAAGTGTGTTAGAGTAATGAAAGAATTGCATTCATATACAGTATGTTCACTTGCCGTCTGCAACCAACCAACACAGGCAACAACAAAAAATACACAACTGACATGCTCACACTGTGCCTCAGGATCGGTTTACATGACTAAATTCCTCTCAGCACACACTGGCTGTTTATTGCTCTTTATTTAAGCTCTGAGCACAGCTCTTTCTAAAAATAAAACTTCATTCTTGGGGGATGGTGAGTGGGAAGAGGAATATTTGTTCCAGCCTTATTTGAAACTAAAATTCATGAAAACATATCTAATAAATCTGTGGGAACAAAGAAAAAAAGGTCCGAGGAAGAAAGCATTAGAATCGAGCAGACCTAATGATTTCTTGTTGTGGTTAGTGGTTAGTAAGGCTATCATGTTTTTGCAGTTTTATACACCCAAGAAAATGTAATTTTTCTGTCTCCCTTTTAAAATCAAATTACAGTGTGACATTCAATAAAATATCCTTCATGCAGCTAATAAAAATGATATCCCATCTCATGTCTTTGACAAATAAACCACACAAGTCAAAAATCCTACCTCTGATACAGTTTATGGCTTTTCATGTCAGTCTTTCCTATTTCTTTCTTTCTTTTTTAAAGTCCCATTATTTATTAATAGTCTTCTGTGTTTTAAAAGTTTCTTTTCTTGAGTGGAGAAAAAAATCATTTGCCTTTTAATGGGGTGTCAGATTTGTTTTCTAAACCTACTAAAAGGTTATCATTGTTACATATGGACAAGCGTTTCCCCCTCCAGAATCAATGTAAACTCTTTTACTTGGATAATTTACTGCAGTCCCCTGGTAGCTGTATGGAAAATTTAATTTCACCATTTTGCAAAGTGGAAGGGTGGAACTTTTTCTGTATGGTTAACTATTTTCACATGGAGTGAAGACGAGAAAAAAAAGGAAAGGGAGGGAAAATGCCTGTGTCTAGCACATACTAAATAACAGGTAGCCTATTTGCCCTTGTGTTTGAGTTCAGCGCCGATTGGTTGTCTGGGAGGGCTCAGGGCACAGAAAAACGACAGGATCAATTAGATTTACCATAAAACCTTTTGGCAATTAACCCCAAACTAGCCCAGGAGATCTGGCTTAATGGGAATGGCAAGAGGATGAAAGCTTATTAGATTTTAGGCCAATGTATATTGATATCTGAGTCATCTTTGTAATATCTTTGACAACGGTAATGGAGAAGGTGGGAAGGAGTTAGTCTGCAAAAGACTTAGCTATGCTAGGTTTAGATCCGTTTTGGAGTACAAATTCAAAGATCGCATTTTCAGAAATCAGAATCGGCTATGAATATTTAACTGGAGCTTGATGACTACAAAGTTTCTTTTGGGACTTCAATGTGGAGTTGGGGTTTTGGGACGTAGCACTGCTTAGCACCGGTCCTGGTTTGGCTATGAAGCTACCATAGTTTCCAGTATGGCACGGAGTCACTCTATGCCACCCATCATTTTTCCAAATGGGAATAAGGTTTGCGGAATAAATTACAAATTAAGGGAAATATGGATTTGGCCAAATCCTACACCTAACACATGTACAAAAAACCTTGTTATCCAGATCTGCAATAGGAAAAGCCCAGCAGAGTGGAGCCCAGAATAATGCATATGGAATTTAGTAGAGAATAAGGAGCCAAGTGTCGTTTTACCCAGCTGTCCAGAATTTTTAAAAAAACAATTAAAACAAAAAGTATTGAGCTTGGTATGGGGGAAAGCTTGCAACACTGGTTAAATTGCAGTACTGCAGTCAAAACTCTGCTCATTGCCTGAGTTCCATCACAGGACCAGGTAGCCGGCAAAAGGTTGACTCAGACTTCCATCCTTCTGAGGTTAGTAAACTGAGTACCCAGCTTGCTGGTGGGGAAGGAAATGGGTAGCCTGCATAATTCAACCATAAACTCAGCGAGCACTTCAAGTGTTATGGGGTGGTATATAGGCAGCACACACTGCTTTCTTTAGCTCCAGATCACCTTATCACAGCCTTGATTCCCTAATTCAACACTAGATCCCCATTGCACTGGGGGGAAAAGATAGGAAAGAGGAGTCAGGGATAGTTAGTAGAGATGGGCATGAATTGAAAAAATGGTGTTTTGGTTTTTTGTTTTTTGCTGAGGGGGTCCGTTTTGGTTTGTTTTTGTTTTTCGTGAATTTTTGAAAAAATCATTTTTGTTTATTCATTTTTTGTTTTTCATTTTTACCCGCTTTTTGCATGATTTTTAAAGCATTTCCATGTGTGGGCGTCCCCCCAACGCCCCAGACCAGAGGGAAAACACTAAAAAAAATGATGCTGGCAGAGACACAGTATAGACTAGGTATGCAGGGAGGCTGCAAAGGCAGTGGCGGGCGTTGCCCAGGGTGCAAGGCAGCCGCAGAGTGACTGCACTGCGGGGCAGGGGAGGGTACTCACCGAGAGGTGTGCACACACACACACAGGGAGGCTGCAGGACTGAAGCTAGAGAGAAATCTCTTCTTTCTCTCCCCTAAGAACCAGGCTGCAGCCAGCAGGAACACAGAGGCACACACCTGCCTGGCTGGCCTAAAGTGAAAATAACGAGTTGCAGAGACAGCAATCCCACCCTAACTCCCACCGGAGACTGCAAGGAGGACGGGGGCTGCCAGAGCTTTTTATGCTCTCTGTGGCTGCCAGAGCTGCCCAGTCTGCAACCTGGGCATGCTATTGGTTGAAGTTGTCCAAGAATTTACATAATCCCATCGCATGGCTTGCCTCCATTTTTTGGCTGGCGACATCCATTTTGTCATCCTTAAAGGGAAAAGAAAAATACATTGCAATGGGAGAAGACAAAAACAAACATTTTAAGGACCCTACCCCCCAGTAGGTATTATCACGCTGTGTTTTTATGGATGTCCAGGGCATTTTTTAACATTTAAAACAGCTCATTTCATTGCGCGTTGCCATTAACGAAAAAGGAAACGTAACGAACCTAATTTCCGTGGTTCTGTTCGGTTCGTTCCAATTTCATCACAATTTTTTATTTGTTTTGTTAATAAGGAAACAAATAATGAATAACGGAAATGAAAAAAGTTCGTTTTGTGCCCATCTCTAATTGTTAGGTAAGCAATGCCAAATGAAAGGGGGCATAGGTTCACCTTTTTCACCAGCTCAGTCGGCTTTCCTTTCTGCCCCTGGTGTTGATAAATTAATAAAACCCATCTTATATATAATTTGATACAATTGGGGGCAGGGAAGGCATTGGGATAGTGCTGGTGTACCATGCTCCCCGTGACCCACCACTTTCCCTTCCGGAACTGGCCACCTTTGTCTCTGCGGCACTGTTGAGGTCTCCCAGGCTTTTAGTTCTGGGGGACCTCAACATCCATGTGGAGGCTCAGGTTTCTGGTCCAGCTCTTGAGTTTTTGGAAACTATGGCTTCCTTGGACATGTACTAATTTGTCAATAGCCCAAACCATGTGGCAGGACACACATTAGAACTGGTTTTTGCTAATGTGCAGAAGGAGAGTGGCCCAATGGTGACTGACCTTGAGTTGGTCCCCTTGTCATGATCAGACCACCACCTGATCAAATGCAGCCTCACAATGACACCCCTTCCCCTCAGGGAGCTTGGACCCATTAAGATGTTCAGCCCCTGTAGGCTACTGGATCCAGTGGGTTTCCAGGATGCCATGCAGGGGTTATCCACTGAACTCATTGGCACTCCTGTCAACACCCTGGTGGAGAGCTGGTATATGGCGGCCACCAGGGTAGCTGATACAATTGCACCCAAATGCCCCCTCCATACCCAGGCTCGCCCAGCTGTCTGGTGTAACCAGTATTTGTGAGTTCTGAAGTGAAACTGGAGGAGGCTAGAGAGCATCTGGAGACAGGCCCTGATGGAAACTAAGCCATCAAGATTGCTTGTTCGATTTATTCAGCTAAGATCAAGGCCACAAGAACATACTTCGCTAACTGGATAAGTGAAGCCCAAAAACATCAGGCCAAAATGTTCCATGTAGTATGCGATCTATCCAGGGTTGTCACAGTGACAGGCCTCTCCCTAGCATTTCCTGTGACCAATTTGCAGCATTTCTAAAATATAAAGTGGAGACCATCCGCTAGGGCCTGGACTACCATTTGCAAACAGTAGATCGAGCCGAGATGTCCAGTGCATCGTTCTGGCCCGGAACCTTTCTCCAACTTTCAGTCTGTGATATCAAATGAGGTTGCCAAGCCCTTGATTGCTGTTGGGCCACCTCCTCCTCCTTGGATCCTTGCTCAGCCTGGCTATAAAAGCAGCCAGGCCTATTACTAATCAATTGGATTCAGCAATAATTAATGGGTTTCTTCAAGAGTGCAGGGTTCCCCCTGCCCTTAAGGAGAACTCACTAGGCCCATTCAAAAAAAAATATCTTAATTTGGCGGCAGACTAAATTGGCAATTATGGTCCTGTCGCAAATATTCCTATTATGATCAAGGCCTTGGAGAGGGTGGTGACTGATCAGCTTCAGGGTCTTCTGGATGACCCCAATGTCCTCCATCCATTTCAGTCTGGCTTTAGGCTGCACCACAGTAGGGAAAAGGCATTGTTCGCCCTGCATGATGACCACTTGAGGGAGGCTGACAGGGGTAAAATATCCCTGTTGGTCTTCCTTGATCTCTCAGTAGCCTTTGATACCATTGACCACTGAATCCTCCTGGGGAGGCTCTCCGAGTCGGGGGTTGGAGGTCACGCTTTGGTGTGGTTCCTGTCCTTCTTGGAGCACCATCCCCAGAGAGTGCAGTTAAGGAAGATTACTTCACCCCCTTGGTCCCTCAATTGTGGCACGCCACAGGGGCTGGTCATCTCTCCCATGATCTTCAACATTTACATGGGGCCTCTGGGAAGGGACATAAGGGGGTATGGAGCTTCATGTCACCAATATGTGGATGACACCCAGCTCTATATCTCCTTTCCATCTTCTGCAGTGGATGCCATTCTGTCCCTTGAGTGCTGCCTGGGGGCTGTGCTGGACTTGGATGGGGGCTAATAGACTGAGGCTGAACCTGGACAAGATTGAGATCCTGTGGCGGGGGGGGACCCCTGATGTCTGTGGTTTGGGAAGCTACCCCTGGGGGAGTAACTCTCTCCATGAAGGATGGGTGTCTTGTTGGACCCAGTGCTCACCATGGAGACTCAGGTGGCATCATTACCATATGTGGAGGATTGCACAGCTGCGGGCCTTCCTGGACATTGGAGCATTGACCATGCTGGTTCATGTGCTCGTACTCTTGAGACTAGACTACTGTAGTGCTCTCTATGTGGGGCTGCCCTTGAAGTTAATGTGAAGATTGCAGTTAGTGCAGACTACAGCTGCCAGACTTTTAACGGGGGGAAAAAGACACCAACATATTACCCCCACCCCCACCCCCACCCCCATGCTGGCAGCTCTGCACTGGTTGCTGGTACACTACCACATTGACTTCAAGGTTTTGGTATTAACATACAAAGCCCTAAACAGTTTGGGACCTCAGTATCTGACAGAACGCCTCCTCCCAAGAAGAACTGCCAGGATCACTTGTTCAAGCCAGGCTGGCCATCTGCAGGTACTGACCTCGAGGGATGCCCGGAAAGTATCAACAAGGAACCAGGCCTTCTTGGTAGTCACATCCCACTCGTAGAACCAGGTTCTGCAAGAGATTTGCCTGGCACCCTCACTACAAGTCTTTAAGATTTTACTGAAAACCTGGCTTTAAAGGTGAGCCCCAATTATTCTGTTCCAACCTCCTTACATAAATAAGAAGCTACTCTTCCTTTCCACCTTTTTGATAATTCTCTACCAGCTCTTTATTTTTATTTGTTTTTTTATTTTGAATTGCTGAATGGTTTTTATTTATTTCTGTTTACTTGTCCTTTTTATTATTATTATTACTATGATTATTTATGTCATGTTGGTTTTGATTGACTACTATCTTTATTTACTCTTTTAAGATGTTTAATATGTATTTGTGTATTTTGTTTATGTTTGTTAACCACCCAGAGTAGCTTTCTGCTAGACAGTAGTGGTATATAAATCAAATCAATAAATAAATAGGTTGTGGGTATGCATCAAATCACGTTTGACCGGAAATGCTGACACTGGCATCAAAACAATCCAGAGTCTTTGTGTGCTCGCATAAACTGAAGACCATTTTAAAAGAAGACCACAAATCAAGCTGTAGCAAAGCTGAAATGGTACAATTTTGCTTGCCAAGGAAATTGCACCCTCAGTCTCAACCCAATAAACTGTTACATTAAACAGTGGTTTTTCCATGTTCTGAAGCAGCATATTTACTAAGTGTTTTCATGTTGGAAATCCAGATTAGCAACATCATACCACAGGAAAGAAAAAAAAAGAAAGTGAAAAAAAATGAAAGCAAAGAATAAACCCATGAAATAATATTTTGCTGGGAATTCATTATAGTGTGTGTCGTCAAATATTTCACTTAAAACCAACACAATTTAAACATCAAATACTGACTTTTCTATAAAGAGTGGGACTGTATCCTTGTGAGAGAACAGAAACTCCCATGTTCCAGACTCAGAGATTAGGTCCTTGTTTGCCTGCTAATGACCAATCATAAAACAAAGCTCTCTAACTATACAGTCTGAAGAATATCATGCCCTATATGTCCTATGACAATCAAATGTTTTTCACCACAGGGGGGAGCACCTGTTCCAATGACATGCTAAAAGTGTATCTGTGCATGTGGCCTTTTGAAATGTTCCACTCTATTTGTGGGAAGAGAAACTGGAGGAGGGAGACCCATTTCATCACCTTCTTCCAGGGAAGGAGAAAGTCTTCCTGTCGCACAGGTTGCAGCACATCATTGCTCCCCTCCCCCACCCACTTCTTTTTACCTCAGACACCAACTTGTTTCTTCCACAGTCCCCACTGTGTAGTGATATCATAGGCATTGTGGTGGTAAGTGGAAAGGCAGCCATAAGAATGGGTGAGAAAAAAATTGGAACCACTTTTGTAAAAAAATTTCTTGGAGAATAAAAAAAAAGTCCTGTTCCTTAAATAAATAAATAAATAAATAGTCTTCTGAGCAATTTTGGCTCAGCACCTATCATTCTTCTGAGGAAGAAGGGTACACTATGGAAGTACTGTTGCAGATACATCTCCACTGCAGATGCTTATGACATTACACCATTCCTGTGGCCCCTTTGTGGTGGGGGGCGGGTATGAAAGAGAGCAGTGTAAGAAATATTCTTACATTCTTACGTTCTCTCACAAAAGCAATCTTTAAGGATTTTGTTCTACTGATAGATTATCTGTCACCAATAAGAACCAGGAAGAATCAGAATTCTTTTTTTTTATTCTTTTGTTCCCAAAAGAAAACCTCTAAAATACAAATGATTTGACTTAACAAAAAGGCAGGTACACAAAAATATGTGTGGAAGTTTTGAAATTGCTTAAAAAAGTATAATCCCTTTCCCTTCTGGTTGATTGTATAACAGCATCTATATAAGTGGAACCTTTGCACAGGACTAGCTCAAATCCACTTTTATACCACTCCCAAAGAAATCTAATATAAATAGGTGTATGGAATAGCAGATAATCAGTTTGATGAGTCACATCCTGAAGTTATTTTGAAAAGTCCTGCATTTAAGAATTTATTGGAAGTGTGAATAGAGAACATCGGAGATACCCAATTTGGAATCAGGAATGGATTTAGAACTTCGGAAGTCTTATTTAGTCTTCAGATATTAGTTCAGTGATGTCTCGATGGCAATGTTGATGTTTCTGTTTGCTTCATTGTTATGAAAAAACATTTGACTCAGTTAAAGATGATAAACTTATTAATATTCTTAAAGAACTACAGTATGCTTGGACAATCATGATATTAGCTTGATTGGGAATTACTACTGGAATCAGCATGCTAGTGTCCAGATAGATGGTCAGATATCAAAAGATGTGCCAGTTATGAAAGGTGGTCATCAAGGTTGTATTCTCTCACCTCTACTTTTTAATATCTATTCAAATAGAATTTCCCAGGATGCTCTTGAAAGAAAGAACCAAGGTGTGAAGGTGAATGGAGTTCTTGTTAATAACATTAGATATGCTGATGATACTGTCCTGCTTGCATTTAATCTGGCAGATTTACAAGGATTATTGGATTCTGTGGTTGAAGAAAGCAATGCCATAGGATTACAATTAAATGTGAAGAAGACAAAATGGAAGGTTATTAGTAGACATGGGCACGGAGCGGTGAAATTCTTGTTTCCGTTACCGTTTGTCGTTTCCGTTACGTAACAGAAACGGTAATGACAATTACTCTACTCCAGGTCGAACCCAACCGGATAAAAGATAAATTGGGTCTGATTTTTCGTTGTCGTTCATGGCATCGCGGCGATTGCGCGATGCCAAGCAGGAAGCAGCACAGAAAAAAAGTTTTACAAATAAAAAAACCCCGATTCCTGGCCAAAAAAGCAGGCGAAAATATGCCTGCCTAAGTGAGGGCACCTACCAGAGAGGAGTGGTTTCTGGGGGGGGGGTCCCCGGCCTGCCTCCCCCTCTCCTGTCCTGGGCTGCTGGTACCAGGCTGGGTGGGCATCCTCATCGTCTCCATTTGCCAGGCGGTGGAGGAGGATCCAAAATGGCGACCGCAATATTTATTTTTAAATCGTGGTCAAAAAACCCACTAAAGCACAACTGAAACATGTGAAAATTAGGTATTTTAACTGCCTGAATTTTTATAGTAGCAGCAGTGGGTTTTTCTGCAATAAAACATCTCCATTGATTTTATTTTATTTTTATTTTTATTTTTATTTCTTTACACCTGCGCATGCGCAATGATGGGCTGGCCATGGGATGGGACAATGCAATTTTTTTTGACCCATTCCACCAATCGCATGGCCAGGTTTTGACTGAGACTTCTGGATGTGCCAGAGGGCATAAAAAGCCCACTAACCCTAGCCCTAACCCAACCCTAACCCTAACCCATACGCCAGTACACTGTCCTTCTTAGTGGGTCAGAGGCACCCAGAGGTGCAGCCCACTAACCCACCCTAACCTTAACAGTAACCCTAAGCCTAACCCTTACCCTAACCCCAACCCTAACCCAGATCCGTACGCAAATACGCTTCCCTTCTTAGTGGGTCAGAGGCACCCAGAGAGGTGCCTCTGCCACTTACCCCCAACCCTAACATAACATGTATGGTACGCGCTAATCGCTAAAAGCTTCCCTTCTTAGTGGGTCAGAGGCACCCAGAGAGGTGCCTCCCAGAGCCCACTTACCCCAACCCCAACCCCAACCCCAAACGACAAATGACAAACGGAAATGACAAATTTTTGAAAAATTTCACGACAAACGGAAACGATCCGAAACGGACCGGTTCCGACAAACGACAACTTGAAACGTCATTTTTTCTGGTCATGCTCATCTCTAGTTATCAGTAAAAAACAAAATAGGATACAGAACCTTCTCAAGATTGGGAATGATACAATTGAGAGAGTGTCATCTTATAAATACAGTGGTACCTTGGTTAATGAAATTAATTTGTTCTGCGGGTCATTTTGCTGTGCAAAAATTTTGTTAAACAAAACACAGTTTCTCATTGAAATGAATGGGAAATCAATTAATCTGTTCTGGAGGTCTGAAACAAGGCAAAAAAGCCATTTCTCCCCCCAGACTTCTTTTTAAAGTGCACTTTAAAGGCCAGAACCTCCCCCCGAACTCCCCTTCCCCCGTAGTGTAATGCAAACATGGACAAAAGTAGCAAGACAAACTCCAGCCTGTTCCCACCAAAAGTGCAATCGAAAAAAATGCAAACATAGACAAAAGCAAGCAGTAAGACAAACCCAGCCATTCCTGTGTGCAGAGTAATGGAAAAGAATGGAAAGATGGACAAAAGAAAGCAAGGAAACCTCATCTCCCTACCTTTCCAAGTTCAAAAGGCCAAAACTCCGCTGCAAAAAATGTCCAGAATGGCTCCAAAGCACAATGAAAAAACTGCTCCAAGTCCTCTCACCCCTCCACAAAATATGGGGGGGGGCAATGCATCCTGGGTACTCATTTTTTGCAAAGCATAATGGAAAAAATGTTTGTTAACTGAAACATCCCTATTCTCGGAACTGTCATTTTGTTAACCATTTCCCCCCGGTAATAGAGGCATTTGTTATCCAAGGTATTACTGTACTATGTCAATGATAACTGGTTTTTTTCATACAAAATCTGTTGCAGAATTGAACAAGCTAGAAATTCATTCCAGAAAATGAGGAAAGTTGGAACATATCTATCAGACTTTATATTTGTATTTAGTATACTTCTCTATGGAGTTGAAACTTGGACCCTTACAGATGTAGGAAACTGGAAGCATTACAGATGTAGGAAACTGGAAGCATTTGAGATGTGAATGTGAAGACAAATTATGAAGATTCCTTGGACAGCCGGAATCACTAATGTGGCCATCTTACAGCATATAAACAAAATGCTATATTTTTTCAATACCATAAAGAGTAGAAAATTACAATATTTCAGTCACATAATGTGCAATAAGAAACAGCATCTCCTTCAGGGCATCCTTCAAGGAAAAATAGATGGGAAGCATGGCTTGGGGCATAGAAGCACATTCTGGCTTAAGAATTTAAGCCAATGGTTCGCAGTGGGTACAGCTTCTCTATTTAGACTAGCTTTGGATAAAAACCTTATTGTGACTCTGATCGCTAATATTCTATGAGGACATGGCACTTGAAGAAGAAGAAGAAGAAGAAGAAGAAGAAGAAGAAGAAGAAGAAGA
>JAHTLZ010000348.1:36342109-36370217 GCA_023846285.1 Phrynocephalus versicolor
AGAAGAAGAAGAAGAAGAAGAAGAAGAAGAAGAAGAAGAAGAAGAAGGCTACACAAAAGTTTTGTGTTTCTTTTGCACTCCTTCTTTTGGGTAACCTTCCTTTTGCTCTTGGTATACCAAAATGTCCTTTCCCCCACTGTATGCAAAATCACCTGATATATGCTTAATCTAGTAGATAGATTGGGGAAAAATTGCAAAGTCATTGTGGTGTGACCAATGGACTTCTGAAATGGAGCAGGAATTTTGAGTCAGTAGATGGGTCTGAAACCCTGAGTGAAGGCTTGCTCTTTGTTCAGTTATTTGTTGTTGACTGTGTCTGCCTCAATCTTGGATTCACCCCCACATAGTCCCTCCCTCGTTTGTCTTGATTTTTAGGGGATTTCTTCCTAGTTCTTTGGGCTAGGTCTGATGTTTCCACACAGCCTGACTAGGCCAGAGTGCCTCCATGGCATTACCTTTTGAATTTTTTACCACTTAATTTATTTTGGAATTCACGTTCTTCCACCCCCCCCCCTTTGATCTTTTTCTTTCTTGGATTATTTCTGCTACCTGTCTAGCCTTCCTCCTGGACTCAAAGAAGAGAAAAGTATACATGAAGTAGTAGTGAGGAAAGAGATCTTCCCACTGGTTTGTAGTTTGTGGTGAAGGGGTATTTTCTTTTTCTTTTGCCTTCCTTTGTTTCTTTCATTTTCTTCAGTTTTAGAAGAGGGGAGTGTATGCATACTTTTAAATTATTTTGCTCTTTTCTGTCTGTGTTTTACATATGAAGTTTGTTCCTTGTTTCATTTTTTCTTCAAAGAATTGTTATCTGATTAATTTGCTATTAAATTATATTTTTGATACTGCATATTTTGATGGGATTTTTGTTGGCATTTTAAAAGGAATATTTGACTCTTGGATACTCTTAAAGATTTTACAAAGTGAGCTCAGGCGCAGTATTACAAATATCTTCAATAACTAGAATGTTATTAAGAATACAATAAAAACAAAGACAATATCCATTATATTATTTCTTCACACACAGCAACCAGCAATGGTTAATGGGAGCACAGTGTTGCTAAAGTAGTAAAATGTCAGTCCAGTATTAGGGGATGTTAAACCAAGAGAAACAGAACTACCACCATCACCAAAGTTACAAGGGAATTTCAAATTCTGTACCACGGTTGGGTGCTCTTGGTAGAGCCTTAATCACAAGGAATTGCAGGGAAAAAACCCAAAGCAAACAAGATCTATTGCTAGATACACATAGGTGGCACACAACAGTGTGTACAGTGAATGTTATAAATTACTTTTAATATCATGTTTAATTATTCCGATTCTAGGGTAATCATTTTTGTCAATGCTTTGCCATCTTGGGAAGGAGGCTTGCTCCCTGTAACTGTGTGCTACTTGTGTATGGATTGTGCATGTACACTTGGTTGGTCTCTCTCTCTCTCTCTCTCTCTCTGCATTGGCAAAAAACACAGATCACTTGCTTTGAAGCAAAATGAAAGGAATTTTTTTTAAAGTAGAAGGGTCTCTGCTGGGAAGGAAAAACTACAGATTAAGGCTGTGGGATTCCAGGCTGATTTGCATTTTCCACTGTGTCACATGATGAACAGGGACAAAAATATGACACAAGCTGCCCCAAACCCATAGTACAGTGGACCCTTGTATAACAAATGGTTTGTACATTGTAAAATCCATACAACATAAAAATTCCAGAGATAGGGAGAATTTGCTTAAAAGAATCATCTATGGGGCAAACTGGAATCCAGAGAAGACTGATGGCTGTGCAAAATCAGGGTCACTTGGGGCCTTTTTACACGACCCCTAAACTCCGCCGCAAATGGCTCCCAGCTCCGGAGCTTACAATTTTTTACACACCAGCTCCGGAGTTTACTGAAAATTAAGTGCGGCCACGCCCACCTAAGCGTGTCCCAGCGCACTTTTCTTGTACCTGCTCTCCAAGGGTGAAAAATCTTAATGCGGATGTGCCGGGCTGTCCTCGCTTCTTTTTGTTGTTGTTTTTTGCCTCCCGCCCCTTTAAGAGAAGGAACCAGGAAGTCATGGGGCTCCCGGCAGTTTCCACCGGCACCGGGGAGGTAAGTCTTTATTCTTTTGTCCCTTTTTTTTCTCCCTCCCCTCACGCAGCCAGCAGCCAGGACGTGCGGAGGGGTGGGAACGCATGAAGAGTGACAAACCCCTAAGATCTCTGGTCCGAATTAAAGTGACCAGCGGATCTTAGGGGTCGTGTAAAAGCACCCTAAGGCTCCACCAGAATCTACATTGACTAGGTGTGGCTTCCACTGTTTCCGCTATGTGCCTTTCCTAGCCATGCTTGGTGATATGAGGAGTTGGGGTTAGGAAATTCTGCATACATAAAAGAAAGAAAGAGCTCTAGCAGTGTGCTACAGTGAAGGGATGCGTTAATGGGCAAAGATGCCTCATGGGCAAAGATGGCTCCTGAGAAAATGAATTGTGTAAAATGTTTCTTTGCAAGAAACCAAGCTGGTGTAAAATGTAGACTTGTAGTGTAGCACCTGTACCTGTAGTGATACTGAGGCTCAGAACAGGATTCCTTTAAAGGGTTGCGTGGAATGGTTAAAGGAAGGCCTTCATCATTTACATCAATTTGATGAAACCTTCTCCTTTTAAGCATGATTGTCATTGTTCTTTGCACTTTTCATTATCTGTTTTCTGCTCCATTAGTGGCCCATATGGCCCCTTTCTTTTGCCAATGACATTTAAACAACAACAGCTGCTTAGTGTCACATTGGTTCTTCCAGAAAAGCATCTCGATTTCGCTACTGGTCTTCTCCTTCAACCTTTAGCAAGGTGTTTATTTATGTAAGCGTCATGCAAAAAGAGCACTAATTTTCTACCAGACATTTGTCCCCTCCCCACCCCATCACCAGGGAGCAGCCATATTTACCAAAGTTATTGGTGGGCTTTCAGAACTATGCAGCCCCAAAATTGCTGCTTTGATGGTGCTGTCATCAGACATCTGAAGCAGGACATCAGGGAATATCATCAGAGTATGGCAGTTTGGCAGATGTTCAGAGGGTCACAAGAGTATCTAGAGATGATCTATTTGCATGGCAGGATAATAATACCTCTACATTTTAATTATCAGATGCCTGCCTTCCATGGAGAATTTTCAATAGCATGTTTGAAATTGCATGTGGTTTTTTTTTTTGTGGACTTAAAGGCAATCTGATGTATCTGCAATTTTATAGCACATCACTCACCTCTTGCCTAATGTGAATGTTGATTTGCTGCTGATCCACTTTTTGTTTCTCACAAGCATTAACTTATCATTTCTCCTGTATCTGAAAGAGAGTTTAATTATATATTGGATTTATATCTTATCTTTCTCATTAAAAAGACTGAAGATTGAACAGAAACAACAAATCAACACATACCAAAAAAAATATCCAAATAATTAAATCACAATTAGATTAAAACCATGATTTCAACACATAACTTAAAGCAAATTAAAAAGGAAAATAAATAACCTTTCCTCAGGAATCAGCTAGCTACCCAAAGCCTGCCTGAATCAAATGGCCCTTGTCTGCTGGCAGAATGGTTTTCTTTAAAAAGGCAGGAGGCCTAGTTTCCAATTGGTAGAAAGTTCTTCCTAAGAGAAGAAACCTACACTGTATAGATAGTCTATGATTAAAAGAGAGAAATCGTGAATTGTTGAAAGCATCTGAGGCCCAGCAGATTTTCTCATTTCATGTAACTTGTGAATTAGGTTGCCTTGTTTTGTGATTTCAAGGCTGAAGCTAGGACTCCTTTAAAGACTTCTCAAAAACAGAAGGCCACTTCCATCAAGTATCTAAAAAAAAAAAACCTCAAACCTAGTGCTCTTTTATCTTGAGTCACAGACTATGCATGGAATCCCATTGCTTTGTTATGCATGCTGAAAGCAAACAGTGGCAGAATATTCAGTTGCATCTAGCTGGCAACTGAATAAGTTACTGTTTCTTGAGAATCCCAGTGGACACTAGGGATTGGAAATGGAAAAACAGTGTTTTGTTTTGTTTCTTTAGTAGTTTTGTTTTGTCCGGTTTTTACAAATTTTAAAGGAGTTTTGTTATGAAACAAAACAAAACAAAACAAAACACTATGCTCCCCTGGATCCTAAAGGACCAAAATGGTGTGTGTGTGGGGGGGCTTCCTCAAGCTCTTACCTGTAAGCCCCTGAAATCTGGAAAGGTTTGGGAGTCATGGAGCTGAGATATGAAGCTCCAAAGTGGGTGCCCCTAGAAAAAAATCTTTCTGATTAAGCAAGAAACCACTAATTGCTCACCTATGGGAGTTATTATTGGCTTCTTGCTCAATTAGAAATGATTTTTCCTAGGGTCACCCCTTTGAAGTTTAATAACTCAGCCCCCTGACCCCAAAACCTTTCCAAATTTCAGGGGTTTACAAGGAAGAGTCCAAACTTGCTCCCCAGCGATTTTGGGGCCAATACATGGCAGTCATTTGGCACCAAAATCACTGGGGTGTAAATTTGGTCTCTTCCCTGTAAACTCCAGAAATCTGGAAAGGTTTGGGTTTCAGGGGGCTGAATTATGAAGCTCCAAAGGGGGTGTCCCTAGGAAAAAAATCTTTCTAATTGGAATCATAAGCCAATCCACGGTGGCACTAATTGCTTGCCTGCGGCTTGGCTTCCAAAGTTCTGATTCCAATTAGAAAGACTTTTCCCCCTAGGGGCACCCCCTTTGGGGCTTAATATTTCAGTCCCCTGACCCCCAAACCTTTGCAAATTTGGGGGGCTTACAGGGAAGAACTTGAGGAAGCTCCCCTGCCATTTCCTCTAGAACAAATCATTTTGCTGTAGAGGGGGGATGGCATTTTGTTATGAAATGAAACATGTCCTACAATTTTGTTACCTAACAAAGTAATCTGTCTCTTAATGAAATGACAAAACAGCATTTTGTTTTTTGTTTCTTGTTTCGTGCCCATCTCTAGTGGAGACTCATTAATTGCCAGCTAAGAAGGCACTGAAAGTTGTGCCATGCCTTCTGCCTGTCTAACAAAGCAACAGGATTTTGTGCTCTGTATAATATCTATTTCTAACCTAAGAGTGCCCACTTACAAAAATGTCTCTTGTGTTCATGCCAGACCTGTTTTCGGAGGATGGCAGGTTTGAGAGAAGGTATCAAAGTGTGGGCAAAGCTCACAGGAGATTATGCCATAATCACGCCAGTATGTTTCATACCACTGAGATCAGTGGGCAAATTCTCGGGGATTTTCATGTAGTTAGAGTGTAGTCAGCTGGCTCAGTAGCTCTGTGAGTAAGGTATCCAGGGCCTTTGACAAGTTATACAATTCCAGAAGAAGGGAGTGGTAAACCACTTCTGTTTATTCTACTCCTCTGTGTGTGTGTGTGTTGTGTCGTTATAGTCGTGACCGACTCTTTGTGTCTCCATGCCCATGGAGTTTTCTTGGCAGGAATAATGGAGTGTCTTGCCAGTTCCTTCTCTAGGCGCCTACAGCATCTGGTATTCCCTGGTGGTCTCCCATCCAAGTACTAACCAGGGCCGACCCTGCTTAGCTTCCGAAATCAAGCGAGATCATATGTGCTTAGGGCATCTAGGCAGCTTCTAGAAAACTTCAAAAAGGGTTGCCGTAAGTCAGAAGTGACTTGGTGTACACTTACACACAGAGTGTACTTGGGGAAGTCTCATATTCCAGAACACAACAGCTTTATGTTAAATTTTTAAAATTGTAAAATGTTTTACCTGGCAACCACATTCCCTGTCTGTCTCTCTGTCACACCAGTTCCCAAATTGGGGCTTTGAGGCATTCTAAGGAGAGTATGGGACAGCTGCTATTTCCTATTAAAATTATTTTCTATTTTCAAAGGAAATCAATCTAAAATGATTTTACTAGGCTTTTGAATTTAGTTTTTCAATTTTCAATTATAATTTTACTTACTTACTTACTTACTGGTTAAAAAGGGAAGTTGGATGATCTTAAAGAAGAGATGGGGAGGTTTTCTCAACAATCAAGAAGATGCTGAACTTGATGCTTCACCTCGAAAAGAACTTTCGTATAAAATATCTAACAGTTAAGTATTTAAAAGCTACTCATAGTGCCTTAATATGGTAGACGACAGATGGAATTGACAGTTTTAATAGGGAGCAACTAACATCATCTCCCAATCTACACTTCTGTATTGGATTTCAAAGGACCGATATCAGTCTGGACATGTGTAGATATGGGGCCTGCATTTAAAGTCAGAAATTCAATCAATAGCCTGTCTCTCAATAGAGTTTACAAGATTAGATCAGTTAGAAGTGACCATCTGGCTTAATCTTGGGAGTTCTGAAGTCTCATGTAGATCTTTTTCACTAATGTCATTTTTATTTGGTTAACATTAATAAACTGTAGCAAACCTTGCAGATCTTGCACTCTGGCGCTGTAACTCAATTTTTGTCTTTTACATGAGTCAAGTCAAACATCTGTTTCTCTGGAGGGAATGTGTGTGTGTGCGTGTGTGCTTTAGAGAGAAGAATAAGAGAGAGACCGTTCTGTGTGTGAGGCATCACAGTTCTGAACGCATAACTTTCCTATATGGCTAGGGGGAAAAGAATGTGTTAGGTCACTCCACCTCCTCACACACACACACACACACACACACACACACTTCTAAAGATCACTTGGCTATAAGATTAAATAGACTGAAACTGGGAGAGAAAGCAAGCAGGATAATTAGGAGAATAAAAACCCTCTGAGCAATGCATTTTTTATTTAAAATAACACATATACGTTTAATGCATATTCTTTTCATAATGTTATTTGTAAAATAGTTTCTTATTACAATGAGCCATCAGGAACCAGAAAGTGACAGGTCAGTTGTTTTGATAAGTTCCATTGACTGGGACTTCTTCTGATACTAACTTTAACCCTTTATTGGTACTTATATTACTATGTGAACTCAAAGACTATTATAGATTGCTGTCTTTTTAGACACAATAGATACTCAGCTACATAGGATACAAATGTAGCTCCTTAAGATATTTCTGTTTTTGCTGATGCAGGTGAAATAAAGCCTGCTGTATAAAATAGATGATTATTTTATAGAATACATTCAAATCATGAAGTAATTTGTTAAAATAATACCGTTATCTAGCATTTTTTGATAACAAGGAACAGAGTAATTACAACATTATTTTAGGGGTATTTATTTATTTATTGGATTTTTATACCACCCATCTGGCAATGAGTCCATGGGTATGATGGATAAGACATAAACAACTTAGATGTGTATCAAAGCAAAAAGGGGGTTGAACTGCGTGGCCATCACAAAAGGCCACTATATAGGCCACTATTAAAAATAAAAAAACAAGGAACATTGGAAGCTTTTGAGTTCATATAACTCTTCTTCAAAGCAGGTCCCAGAAGTTGAGATATGGTAAAAGATGTGCTTTACCATGATGTAACTTTTAGACTTTCTTAAAATCCATGGCTACAGTAGATGGTGTTGCAGCCAGGGCAGAAGTCTTGTAAGAGGCAAGAAGGGCAGTTGTAAAAAGCTGCTTCTTAAGTCACACCCTTGTTCTTCAAACAAAGAAACATGGATCATAGATGTGTAGAAAGCAATATCTGGTTACTGTCAAAAGTAAGTCTTTAATGGTTTTCTAAGGCATTTTTAGAACTATTTGGTCAGGGTTATTTTTTTAATTTTAGGTTTTATGCCATACTTTCACAAATTCTAAGTGGCAAGATTATTATTATTCAGCTCTCTATTTTCAAGGTGTGATGTTGGAATTGTGTACTAGAGGGAGCAAGAGACATTTCCTTAGGCCATTCAAGGATAAGGTCTGGGCAGGCAGAGTTTCCAAGCAGGTCTAGCCAGGGGTTGGGGGGGGGGAATCAGGAGCGAATCAATCTGGAGTGGCAAAAAGATCCCATCCCAAATTTTAGTGATGGGTGACCTTTAACAAGCAGAAAATGCTGGTTTTAAGGGGGGGTTCAAACCCATTTAGACAAGCAAGTGGGGCCTAGATCAAAATGAAGCCTGGACTTTCTCTAGGAAGCAAAAATCATGAAAATGAAACGGTTGTACTTTGGGCATGTCATGGGAAGACCAGACATTCTGGGAAAAGACAATAATGAAGAGAGATTGAAGGCATCAGGGTAAAAAAGGATGACCAATTATGAGAGGGATGGTCTCCATAAAGAAGGCCATGACGTTGAGTTTGCAAGACCTGACCAGGGGTGTTTGTATGAGGTCAGTTTGACAATCACTTCTTCATGGAGTTGACATATAGTAAATGGAAGGTGACATGGCAGCTCAAAAAAAACAAGAAGAGAAACACAAAATGGATACATGATATCTTCACTTTTTGGCATGAAAACTTTACGGCAGTCCTAGGATCACTGCTGAACTGACTATCTGGAAAAGGTCTTTTGGGGCAGAATCCAGCTGGTGCTCCCAACCAAAACAGATCCACTGAATGAACAGGATTAACGTATGTGCTGATTGGCCATTTGGTGTGTGATTCAGTGGGGTTACTTGAATTAGCAATAGCAAATGGAATGATTTTTTGGATTACATTCCCTAGAATCTCTCAACCCACAGTCGTCCGTGCTGTGTGAAGGACGCTGGCAGTTGTTATCCAAAAAGATAATTATTTTTAAAGCTGTCTTAAGCTATATAGATTTTCCCTTCTGAAGGAAAAGAAAATTCTTTTCATTCCTCGCAGCCATCCACATGCTGCTAAGCATAACTAAATGCTTTCTCTATAGCTCATTTTCAATGAATGCCCACTACATTTCTAACTTTCTGTTTTTCATTGTAGTTAATAAATCAACATGCAGACGAGCTATTCATAGTTAATTTCCAGAGTCAGTGCAGCATGTCACAGCCTATAAAGTCCTGGAAGTCGTAAGCTGTGAATTCCTTGATACTGACAAGCCAAACAGCTTCAAAATTATAATTATAACTTACAAGTGTCTTAAGGGTTGTTCTACTGACATAAAACTAATTTCATGTTTTTATTCATAATGTGAAAGAGATAAGAAGATAGGGCCTTATTTAGACTGAGCTCTGAGAAACATCACAGGTTCTGCCTTTGGATTGTAATAAGAAGAGAAGGCTTACTTTGGTTTTCCTGAAATCTTGCCTAGTGAGCTGTTTTATATCAATGTGCCATTAAAAGGTGGATTTGTTGTGCTTTTATGTCCCCTGTTCTTCAAGCTAAAACAGCCAACACCTTTGAAGAAGGGGTTGCTTGTCTTTTTCCCTTTGTTTTTGGTGAACCTTATGACTTCTTTTAATGGGGAGGGACCACAGCTTTGAATGAAGGACGTCCTATGCCAGGCCTAGAGATTGTGTGTTCTTCATTAATTGTTGAGCTACCTTTCCCATCATCCCACACCACTGGCTAGGGTGATTACTGAGCTCTTGAAAACTGGAGCCTGAAAATATCTAAAGCAGTGGTTCTGAAGCCTACTCCTCCCCCCCCAAAAAAAAAATCAAAAAAGAAAATGACAGGAGGGGGGGAGGTTTTTTGCATCTTGTTAGGGAAGTCCCTTGGAACCACACCTCTTATATATGCTTCAATACAGCTGCAAACCAAGTTTAATCACTGTATATTTCCAGCTACAAGATGCCCCATGTATAAGATGCACCCTCCTTTTCCAACAACAACAACAAAACCCTATAGTTTTGCATCTGCACAGTTCTTTCATTGGCTTACATCTATGTATAAGATGAACCTCAATTTTCAGTCTAACAATTCTAGACAAAAATATAGTCTTATACATGGAAAAACACTGTAAGACTTTTGTCTGATCTCCTTGTGTGGCTGCTTAAGCAGAATAGGACCAAGTTTATTTCTTTTATTTCTTTTAGAGTATTTTTACCCCGGCTTTTTCCTTGGAAAAGGACCCAAGGCAGCTTACAATGATGAGGAAAAATATTCAGTCCAGTACAATTAAGACATATTCAAGTACTGAGAACAGGGAATTGTGAGACATATTACAGCATTAAAAGACAAAATTACATTAAAGCTACCAGAGAATGTGAGCAGTTAAAAAGAGAGTAAAAATTCCATGTAAAAGTTGTGAGTGATGGAAATTAACATTGAAAACATAGTGTCAATGCAATCACACAAGGTTATAAGTGGTTATAAACACAAGTCTGTGTGATCATTTATGGTAGATTCATATAAAAGACACAAAATTCAGGGAAAGCTTGCCTGAAGTTCCCTCATCACAGTGAGTAATCAAATGAATTTGCATTTCCTCCTCTGTGTAACTGCACCCATAGCAAGATTCCTATGTATTTGTAATATATTTTACTGCTTTTAATTGTTTACCCTGACTTGAGTTATTTGGTTTTACATTAGACATGAGGCCCTTCAAAAAAAAAAAGAGTAGATATGTGAATACTTTGTTCAAAACCCCAGATTACCTCATATTTTCTTACGTTTCTTGCAACCATTTATTGCCCATTTTTCATCTACTTGTCTTTTCCCCCTCCTGAAAGCAAATTAGAAAAATGTTCTGGGCTGAATCTAGCTAGTGGGAAATAACTGAATGAAGGGGAGTTATTAAGCCATCATTTATTTCAGTCCCACAGAGTCTGTGGGTCTGCTGTAGCTGGGATGAAAAAAAAATGGATTTAGCCAAATGTCTCAGAGTGCGAAAATGAGGAAGAAAAGAGAGCGTACAGTTCATGGAGCTGCAAATATGGTTCTTTCTTGGCATTCTGAAAGGCAAACTGCTAGGTTTTCCAGCACTTTAGAACAGGTGTTTTGGGGTATAAAGATGAGTGGAATTGCTTCCTCTTGTTCAACACAGAAATGGTTCCACCAACAGATGCACTCCATGGGAACCAGGCTATGGTAGGTATTAATACCTACCAGCAGCTCAAGTAGAGCAGATTACAGTTTTATTGGCACAGCTAGGTTCAGAAGCAAAGTTCATGACCAATATACAAATTTATGGGGAAGAATTCTCCTTGGATAATTGTTTTACCAGAACAAATGGCATTTGGGGTAATAATCAGTGCAAATGTATCTCTCTCACTTAAAGAGAATGGAAGAATTTTGTTGGAAGGGAAAAGGTCGTTTCCAGATGAAACACCCATCCTCTGCTGTATCAGAGCTTTTGAATGTCTTCTTTTTTTAATGGCAGGATCCCGATTATGGAATTTATTCTGTAAAAAAGCCAGATTAATATAAAGCAGCCATTTCATTGCCTTGAAGACTGTTTTTTATGGCTATTTCAGAGCAATGTCCCAAGTTTTAGAAGGAGTAAGTGACAGCATTCTTTGGTAAAGAAAAAAAAATCCAGTGTTATTCTCTTGGGGGAAGGTAACTCTTTTTCCTGTCATTTCCCAGTTTTTAAAGGGTCATTGGCTGGGTATGGCCATCTCCCTCTTGAAAGGATATTTTAAAGTGGCCAGAATTCTATTCTGCAGCTGTGCCTGCACAATGGAAATGATGTCATCATTGGTGACTGATGGTTGGTGATGAAAGATGTCCCTTTCCCGTTTTGTACACCATGAGATAAGGTCACGTGCAACCGAAATCTAAAAGAAAGTCTTTTACCAGCAGCCATCTGACATGGATGATGACAGCATTCCTGCTGGGCAGGTAGACTCTGTTTAATGGGTCATTGGGAAAAATGTAACCAACATACTGCCCTACTTCTTAGAACCAACATTAAAAGAACATAATTTTAATGTTACTTGAAAGTTATATCTGTGAAGATTCTCAGTCATCCAGGTGAGTTTACCTGGAAGTTGAGTCATGGTAACTGGACTTCTTTTCTTGAGAGATTGAAATGTTTCATGGCTCATCCAAACAGCTTCGACTGATGAAGCTGTTTGGATGAGCAGCAAAATGTTTCAATCTTTTAAGAAAAGATGTCCAGTTGCCATGACTCAACTTCCAGATACTTTAAAGTTAATTACACTGGATTTTTTTTCTTTATCAAAGAGTTAAAGTAATTTCTTCCTCCTCCTCCTAGTGTTTTCCCACAGGTACACGGTCTGCTGTTTGGATCCTAAAACACCACTTTGTGCAATCAACCATGTCTTCAGGGCTCAGGCCAGTGCATGTCCTTATTTTCCAGTGTCCCACCATCTCTGATTTGGTCACCTACATGTGTTAAGCAGTTTGGAAAATGTAGAGAATGCAGCTCTGGAGACATGTCCATAGCAGCAAAGCTGGCTTTCTCTCATATACTCTGAAACTGATAACACACCTAGTTGCTTTCAGATAGCATCATTTATGAGGTGGTCAAGTAGGAAGATACCCAATATCTAACGAAGCATATTAATTTCCAAGGCATGGAGGCAACTCTCCACGCCCATTGTTGCTGTCCGCCACTCTGTGTCATACAATGCAACAGGGCAGATGATCATCTTGTAACTCTTAGATCTGAGATGGATTGGCATTTGTGTGTCACAAAGCACACCAGTGAGTTCTCGCCAATGCAACCAAGCCACATTCACCCTTGCTCATAAGTCATAGAGATGGGCACGAAACAAGCGATTTTTCGTTTTCGTTTTCATTTTTTCGTTTCGTTACTTAATGAAACGAAAAATGAATTTTGACTCCAAAATGAAACGAAACGACCCGAAACATGAAAAATTTTGTTGGCCGCTTCGTTTTCGTTACAGCAAATACATTGAATTGTGCTAAATGGTAACGAAACAGCAATTTTTTGGTTTTTTTCGGGTCATTGCGTAATGAAACGAAAATGATTTTTTTTTGCAAAAAACCTCACGAAAACGGAAACGAACTGAAACAGACCTCTAAACGACCAAACGACAAATGAAACACCTTTTTTTGAGTCATGCCCATCTCTAATAAGTCACCACCATCACATTGGAGATGGGAGCCAAGATACTGGAATATATCTACCTTCTTTAGATTTTCTCCATTTATTTGGATCATTCCATGGGTGATAGTCTCCAGGTACTCAGTTTTATTGATGTTTAGGCAGAGTCCCAAGTGGTTGGAGTGGTAATTCCATGTCTGAACTTACCACTGTAGTTTGTTCCTAGTGGTAGTAGCAAGTATGATGTCATCAACAAAGAGCATAGTCTAAAGAGCATTCTGCTGCAGGCCTTGTCTAATGGTATCCATGACTATTATAAATAGGAATGGTGACAGTGCTTAGGATTGGTGTACTCCATCTGTCCCTGGAAAGAGAGGCCAGCTGAGTATCACACAAGGCTGCTGGTGTTCTTGTGTAGCATTTTGACCCAGTCAATGAGTGGTTCTGGCATCCCATGGTCATGGAGGACATACCAGAGCAGTTGAGGTGAGACAATTAAATGCTTTCCCCTGGTCTAGAAATGCCATGTGCAAAGGTAAGGTCTTCTCTTGGTGTTTCTCTGGGAGCTGTAAATATGGCATCAGACTTTCCATATCCATTGATGAAGCCACATTTGTTGGTAGTGAGTCGGACAATGTTGCAAATGTGCTGGCCCAGAATTTTCTCAAAGATCTTCACAATGTGGGAGAGGAGGCAGATTGGGCGAAGTTTGCACAAGCCATCAGGGTCACCCTTGATCTCAAAACTGGGGACTGTTATGCTCATTGCCAATCAGTCACTACATGGTCACTGTTCTTTATGACACTGAATAACTCAGTCAGCCTAAAACATTCAAGTAATAGCTAATGCTAATGTGCCTTTACATTTCAGCCCTTTTAGTACATGTATTTAAACTCTGGGCTAGCACTTGATGGGTCTGCAATGGTTTTACTTTTCTCTTTGGATGGTTTCAAGATGATGTGCTCTGTTTTTAATTTGATGGTTTTGATGAGAGATTGCTCTAAATGTATACTGCCTTAGGGTGTCCTTTTGGGTAGAAAGGTAATGCATAAATATAATAAATACACAAATGAATGAATCCATAGCCGTGAACATCTTAAGCAGACATAGAGCAGACTGATGGAAACCAAACCTCGTAGGTAGAACTGGGGTGAGATAAACCATGCAGAGAAAATTGGCCAAGGTTCATTCTGCATGCAGATCAGTCGTTCATCACAAATCCATAAGACAATTAGCACTGAACTAATGATATTGCTTAACAACTGTATTTTTGATTAAAGCATCAATAATTTAACAGAGTATTTGTTTAGTCTCTCCAGCAACCCCTATTATTTACTGGCCCTGTCATGGCTGCTCATAGCTCTCATGTCTTCTGAAACATTTCCCAAGCTGGTGGAAGGGCCAGTTTATTTTAATGCTCCAAGTTAACATGGCAAGAGCTATTAACAGGCTGATTAGCATAATCCATTGTGATCTATCATCGTCTAAAAGTTCAGCTTTGCAACTGAACGGGACTGGGAAATTGCTTTGAAGATTTTTATGGTACAATAACTATCCATTTGATAAGCAATTAAAAAAATATTCTCAGACACTAAGAGGAAAGACAATGGGAACAGGAGGAAAGGAGGAGGGTAAAGGAGCAGAAGTCTCCTGCCTGGAATATAGATTACATTGTGGCTTTTCTCTTGTCAACAACTGCACATTGCTGGAGGTTTATTTTTTTTTTTATTTTTTAAAACCCTGATAACTTCTTCTGTCTGATTTTTGACCTGTTCATCCAGATGAAATATTTGCAATATTTTTTCTTATCCTAGACTAGCAAGGTGTTTGCTTCAGGCTCCAATACAGTGGACCCTTGTATAACAAACAGTTTTTATAACATAAAATCTGTACAACATAAAAAAATTCCGGAGATAGGAGAAATTTGCTTAACATAATTGCCTATGGGGTGACTCCATACAACATAAAAATGGGATTACTCCATTTTCAATGCATTCCTATGCAAAATTTGTATAAAGGAAAATTTGCTTAACATAATTTCCTTTGGAACAAATTAATTCCTTTATACAAGGTACCACTGTATCTCTGTGTGCTGTCCAGTCTTAGCCCACAGCCAGCTCTGCCATTAGCTTCAATGAGGACGTCTATTCAGTTAACAGGGAACTTGGGGCATCCAAACCTGGGTTCTGGTGGTGGCAAGGGATTATGGGCTGCCACTGCCTCTTTATCAAGTGGGGGAAGCATTAGATTTCCCTTCAAGGCTGCTGTCTTCTGTGTTGCACAGGTACCACCCTCGATATCTCCCCACCTTTCAGGCAGCTTGGTCTGTGTGTCCATTATTCAAGTGTTGAAACTGCTGCCGCCGCATAACCATTGTGGACAGTCGTGACTACTACATTCTTCTCCCCCTTTAGAGACAGTGGGCAGGCACTGCCATTCTCTCTGCTGTCTTGTTTTTCACCTTGTTCTGGAAGGTGGTATAAGCACTTGGGCACAGTTTGAGGAGTGACAGTTATGCTCCTGCCTTGAGCAATAGGGTCACCTCATCTTAATCTAGTCTGTTGTCTAGGCCAGACTTCGTATACCGGTGGGTAGCAATGGCTGACATCTTGTGTTGTGCAATGGAGCTAAGATTTGCATGGATAAAGCCCTGGGACTTTGTCTGCACTAGGGCAGTATGGCTTCACTGCCCCTCATGTGACCCTGTTCCCCCTCAGCTTGACCATAATCTTCACAATAGCTGGAAATGAATTGATGATGCAACCTGTCTATTTTAGAAGTCAAAGTATTTTTGAGTCTTGAATTGCCAATTAAGAGCCATTGGTTTTACAAAATGCCTGCTCCTCGTTTGTTGACGAGGACTAATCTAGCTGCCTGCATTTTCAGATGCTCTTTGTGGGAAGTGTAGGTTGTGGAAGGCACTTTACACTTGCAAATACACCACACCATTGGACATACAGCCAGCCTAGTACCTTCCAGAGGTGGACATAACAACCACTAGGCAGAGTGAAGAAGCTCTCTGAAGTGGTGTAGCATACAGTGGCAGCACGTTGTTTGGAGGACAGCACTCCTTATGCTGGATGCTGCACGCTGTGCCTTCAAATTTAGTTTACCGTTCTCGAATATTGTGGTTGCACAGTGGCTCAGTTCTGAGTCCCACCATTGCTCTCCGTCAAACTGGGGGAAGCAACACCTTGCTTTCCCCCTCAGGTGGCAAGAGGCCTACAGATGGTCCTATTGTTGGACTAAAACCACCATCATTCCCAAAAAACATACAAAGGGAGTGTGGGTGGGCAGTCAAGACTGATGTCAGTTCAAAAATTCCCAGAACATTGGATCCCAATCTTTGGCCTAAATCAGTGGAAAGTGGACTTTAAGACAATGCCAAGCTATTTGGGACATTCTTCTAGACAGATAGCACAACACTGTGAAGGTTTACTCTTCTTTGCTATCTCTATGTCAGTGATTTCCAACATTGGGTCCACAGATGTTCTTAGACGAAAAGGCCCAGAAGCCTGCAATATTAGTTTTCCTAACCAGGATTTCTGGGAGTTATTGTCCAAGAACCACTGTGTTAAGAGGAATGGCTTCTCATGTTCCCAATAGAGATGGGCACGACTCCAAAAAATGGTGTTTTGTTTGTCGTTTGTTGTTTAGGGGTTCTGTTTTGGTTCGTTTTCATTTTTTGTGAATTTTTGCAAAAAATTCATTTTCGTTTTGTTATGAAACGAAACGAAAAATGAAAACGAAAATGAAAAATTGCTCGTTTCGTTAGCATTCATTACATTAAATGTATTTGCCGTAACGAAAACAAAACGCACGACAAAATTTCTGGTGTTTCATTTCATTTCGTTTCATTTTGGAGACAAAATTCATTTTTCGTTTCGTTACATAACAAAATGAAAAAATGAAAACAAAAACAAAAAAATTGCTCATTTCGTGCCCATCTCTAGTTCCCAATGTGAGTGTAAAAAGCCAGCTCACCCAGCACAGGAAGTCCCTTTGCCTCCGGTCTTCTCTTCAAGCCAGGTCCAGACACAGGTCCCATGCAAATTAGGGTAAACTCATCAGACAGCAGTAGGGTGGGATCAGTGCGATCTACCACTCTGGTATCCATAAAGCATGGCATGTGAATGGTACAAATGCATATAGATTCACAAATGAGTATACCAACAGCATGCAAAGCAAAAGCAAAGTGTGATGCTTATATTCCTCCCTATAATGCTTAAAGCACTCTCTGAGCAGTTTACAATTAAATTATGCAGGCTACACATTGCCCCCTTTCCCTCCCCAGCAAGCTGGGTACTCAACTTAAAAACCTCAGAAGGATGAAAGCCTGACTGAACCTTGAACCTGCCAATTGGAATTGAACTCCAGGTTGTGAGCACAGTTATGGCTGCAGTACAGCACTTTAACCTTTGACCCATGAGAATCTTATCAATTAAAAGAGAGGAGGGCAGCAACACTGTCACCAATAGTGGAATATGGATTCAGACTGTATGTTTATCCATGCTGTGTAAAACTTTTACCAAATACATGGAAGTGACACTCCGCATTTGTGACACCATTGTCGTGATGAAGGTCAGACCCTGCTTTGCAAATGTGCTACTGGGCTTTTAGTGACGTATGTTTATATCTGTTCTTCTGCCTTATAGAATTCTCTTTGTGTAAAGTGTCTTTGAGATTATGAGACACAGACATTCTCCTCACTAAACCATAAAAGAAATGAGCAGGAAAAGGTTAACACTGGACAGGCTTCCTCCCTCTCTCCCTACCTTTTGCTGGCAGCAGATAGAATTGGATTTTCAGTCTGCTTTTCACCAATGAATATGGAACAAAAAAGGCCGACATCTCTATTGTGATGAAAAGTGGGTTTTCTCCATTCTCTGAGACACAATAGCGGAGGAATATGATAGTGCTTCTTTCTGTTATTTCTCAGTCTTCACTGTTGAGAGATGATTTGCCCACGGCACCCATTGTCTGCATATTAAGGAAGCATTGACTATTTTACCTTGCAACGAAGAGAGTTTTTCCATCAAATGATTCAACATGCCTTCTAAGCACCCATTTGTTAACCCCAGGGTGTCAGTTCCCCAAAAGGGGAAATGGGACACTTTGTGAGGAATACCAGTTCATGGCTTCAAGAATGTCCATCAAGCATAATAACCATGTTTAGCATTTATAGGATGTTTCAAACTGTTCAGACTCAAAGTACTTCAGGTATGCCTTCTAAGGACTTGTTACATTAGTTGGCAGTGGGAGGTAAAAGGGCTTCAGGAAGAAGTCTTGAGGCATCCAGTAGGAACCTAGTTTAGAAAATTATTTGGGACTTTGTACAGTCACCCCCCGCCGATCGTGGGGGTTAAGGACCCACCCCACCCATGATGCATGAAAATCCACGATATGCAGAAGCGGGTGGGGTGGGGGCTCGGGGCGGGGGGCAATCGAGCACCGAGGCTGCTCGGAGGAGCGCGGGGGTGGCACGGAACGACCCGATCACCCGCACCCCCCGTGTGGCTCCAAGGCTTCTCGGAGGAGCGTGGGGGCAGCACAGAGCGACCTAATCACCCCCACCCCCTCCTCCCGCATGGCTCCAAGGTGCAGGTACTGCAATCCCGCGATGTAGTGGGATCGCAGTACCTGAACCACGAAATGGCGGGGGGTGATTGTACACCCAGTCCTGGGGACCTCTTCAGAAAAGGGAATGGAAATACACACAGTTGGCCCTTGTGATAGGGACAGTTTACATTCAAGCTAAGATAGGATGTGGGGTGGGGTGGGAGGAAGAGATGTAGTTTTTTTAGAAGTTGTTAGGTCACTTGCTAAATATTTTACTTATAGCTTAAGTTCTGAGCACTATGCTACTCTAGAAGACTGATGCAATGCTAGGTTGGTTTAAAGCAGATTGTCAAATTATCTGAATAGATCTGATCTTTTTAAAAGACAGCATCAAAAACAACATTGTCACATAACATCTATATCTGAATTTTCCAACTCATGCATTAGGGATCCAGGTTAATGAACTCTTCAGCTTGTCTTAACCCTTCTTCATCTGTGCATCCTTTTTACATATACTTGATCCAATTATAATTTTAACAATCCCATTAGGCAGTGCTAGCCACAGGAGCAAAGAGAAGACTGTTGCTGTTAGTGCTTCACCTGCGGAAGTCCACTAGTCTTTTTCTTATGAGTTGTTTTAAACTTGCAAAATCATACACTAAGATATATAGGATCTGTTTTCTGGCTTGTTGTAATCTATGACCACTACTGCACTTCAGTGAGTAGCCACTTTTTATTTTGGGTCGCCTTTTCTCCTGCAGGGGTTATGTGGTTGTAATAGCTGTTCTGCAGTTCGCTCTTAAGAGGGTACCTAGCAATTGGCTTTCCAGTTCCCACTCGATTAAACCGCTATTTTATCAAAGGAAAATGGTTAAGAATTGGGGACAACGAGGGAAAAAGTGACTTACTATGTCCACTAATAATACCAAATCACTCAAAGGGAGGCACAGGAAGTGATGTAAAAAAAACCTACCCCCAGTGGCCATCACAAGAAAAAGCACCACAGTGGCCCAAAATGGGCATGGCTGAGGGGTTTCTTGAGAGAAATTGTTTTGAAAACCAGACAGTGGTTTTTAAGGTGCCTTGTTCTAAAGGAAAAGGCATTTTAAATCAGAAGTGCAGTAGTGGTCTATGTATCAAATGTTTGAAAATCAAACACGGGCAATTAAGACAGAAAATTCAGATTTTGCCGGACTGTTGCTGAGCTGAGCCCTGGGGCTTTCTGAACTACACAAAAGGAACAGATTGCCCACAGTTATTTTGGAAGAAAAGACCAGAACCTCAATGGTTACAGCACAGTCCCTTGACTGCATTGGGGACTTGGATCAAGTTCATCAAAAGGCCACCATTAACTTCAGCCACAATAAGGACATTTAATTGGGGCCATCGCCTTGTGCAAAGAGTAACTTGTTTAAGCACACCCCTCGTACACAGGCCTGCACACAAAGAGGACATGATGAAATTATGTTCCAGAGCAGAAGAGATCAAGATGTTTTCTAGTAACTTTTAAAGGGTATATTCAAAAAACAAAACAAAGCATTTTGAGGGGATTTCCCCCCATAGTTTCCTACCATATCTATTTACTACTCATCCTTTTTTAAAGGTCTTATCTCATGGCATTCTTGTGAGTGCCACCAATAACTCCACATCTCTCCAGCCAGAGAACTGCAGCTCATTGAGATGATAAATAGAGATGACAAAAATTTGCACAATTTGAATATGAGTGATCAAGTCAAAAGAGGGAGAGGAACAGAGGGAGAGGGCTTCTTTTATTACGGCCATGTGAGTGCTTTGACAACAGGTAGCACTATTACATATTCCCTCTCCACTTTAAAGCTCTTGTAATTTCCTTCCTCATGTCCCGGAGATTTTATTCATTGTTTCCTTGCACCTGTGATTGATGTTCTGAGCTGCTAATCTCTCTGAGTGATAACTATTTTCATGTAAGTCCATGAGTCTATGACACAGGCAGCACGACCAGGCCTACTGCTGACTACTTATTTTGTGCCTCATTTACATTTCAATCTCGGCCTCATGAATGTAAAACCCAGGCTGCAAATTAATAACAGGGAGAATATTAGACCGCTCTGGAGTAGGTGGGGGGGGGAAACAATGCAAATCCAGCCCAGCACAAGGCTTTCGCCATTGTGTTTCGGGAGGGACTCATTTATTGGTCGGCGGTGAATGACATTACAGAGAATGGCATATCCAGAGTGACACAAATTTATTTCTGACCCCCCCTCCCCATGCTTCAGTATATTTTCATAGAATCAGGGGGCTATTTGTCTAGGGACAATTTAGTTTCCATGAAAAATTTAAATGGTTTCTGTGGAGATAGTGGAGTGAAATTTAATTTGTTTCTCATTTACTACAGCAGGTATGAAAAGGAGAAAAATTGGATGTCTGATGGGCAGAAATTGGTGCTGCCCCTCTACACTCTTCCCCCAAAGGCCCAATGGGCCTATATCATAGAGATTGAGCAGGACGGGCTGCTTCCTCCCCACCCCCACCCCCCACCCCCGCAGAGAATGGTAACCTTAAACCAACTTACAGGAAACCTTTGGGGAGGCTGCCAATCACCCAGAAAACAACATTCCCATCGATTCCTTGTCTGTGTGATTTATGGCTTCATTTTACGGTAATTGAGAATTAGTGAGAAGATTAGCAAGGCTCAACACTTCACCCTGATATGCACACTAAGCACCGTAATTTGTCACTAAGGGATGTTGGACACTTTTTTAGTTACACGGGGTTCCCATCTAATTGAATTTAGGGATAACACGGAAATTAATTTGACACAGGAATTTTTTTTTAATATACCCACCTCCCTCTATTGTAATGCATGGTGCGCTGGACGGCATGCAGGGGGAGCAATATTGATCCTGATCACTCTCAATTGTGGCCAGATGAAGGATGGAATAACTCTAAATCTTATTTAAGCTCATATGAAAGCAGTTCATCTGCAGCAATCGGTGGCAGATAAAGAATATTACCTTTCATTTTGTCTGACTGCATCAAGATGAAGTTTTGAAAATTTACTTCTTGCAGCAAATATACCAAACGTCCAAAGTCAACAGTCGCAATTCAATTACAGAGCAGCTCTTGTGGGGTGTTTACAGGATAATTTGCTACTTAGGAGGCAGCAAATGAAAATACTAACTAGACTCTCCAACTGGAGAGAAGATGCTGAACATGGAACAGATTGGGGGTTGGAGAGAAGGGTCAAAATAACTAAGTAAGTAAATTCAATGTTCGTGCTATTTCTAAGGGAGAAGGGAGGAATTACTGTGTGTCTGCCTTGATTCAAATGGAGAGATCTCAGGTTTACTGAGATGCGCTCTTGCAACTTTCCCACAACCATGTGGATACATTGTACTGTCCTCTCATGGTGACTATCCATGTGTATGCTGGTCCTAATAATGCTTTGATAGTACCTATACATCTCTGGTTTAGGGCTGCCAAATCTTGTGGCACTGGCTGGACTCTCAGGGTATCTCTACACTTCTCTGCTTCTCTTGCGGGGATGACAGTGGTGGTCACACTAGAGGAGAAAGTCTTGGGTTTTCTGTGTGACATAGTTTACACCAGAAAGCTAACAGCTGGAGCTGTTGGGATTTTTGACAATAAAAATGTGGTGGATTTTGTGTGTGTCCTGTTTTGGGTTGCCATCGTATCTGGTTCATTAGGTTTGGCATTCTATAACACACATGGAAGCTGCCTAGATGCCCTAAGCACATCTGATCTCACCTGATTTCAGAAGCTAAGCAGGGTCAGCTTGGTTCGTACTTGGATGGGAGACCACCAAGGAATACCGGGTGCTGTAGGCGCCTAGAGTAGGAACTGGCAAGCCCCTCCAGTATTCCTGCCAAGAAAACTCCATTGACATGGGGTCATGAAGAGTCGGTCATGACTGTAACAATGTAACACACACACAACACACATGAAGTGAGCATGGATCCAGGAGCTCCTCTTTAAATCTAAATCTATTCTAAAGCTGGGTTGAGTTAGTCACAGATAGAAACCAATAATGACATATCAAGAATGCAATTCATTGGTAAATGTATTTGCAAAAATCCTGTTGGGCAGTTGTGTAAAAGACATAACTTTTAGGAGCCATGCCATGTAGGTCTTATTTGTCACACATTGGGTATTGTGATTCAGTAAGCAACAAATAAGGCCTGCGAAGAGTTCTTTACTCCCAGCAGTTCACAATGAAAAATTAGGCCTTCTGCATAGCTGGGCAACAGAATTTTGGCTATTGACTCAGAAATACCAGTCAGTCAAAGGTTTCATACTTCTGAATTGAAGAGGCTGAAAAAAGTTATTTCATGGACTATAGTTCTCAATATGTCTAGCTTGCCCTGGGGCATTTTGGAATGTCTACTCTGAAAAATATTTCTTCATCGCTATGCCAGCCATTCTTTAGATAATGTTTTAGACAAAGGGCTTTCATAATATATTGTGTATGAATAAAAAGCAGCTAGGAATGACATGAAATCCATTTTCAGTATTCCCGGTGTAATTCAATGAATTTCAATATTAATGACTGAGCATACCATGCATGCATGTTCTTATCACATGACTGGATGCTTTTAATGAAAATGAGGATTCGAGTGTACTAGAATTACAACTTGGCTGTTACATCATTTGGGCTATATTATGCCGCTGAAAGGAAGATGTTGTGTTCATTGGCCTTCCTGTCTAATTTAAATTGTAATCCAGACATGTTCTCTACCATATTCCCCCCATAGTCTCATGAACCTTTGTTATTCTTCTGTGGCTAATAATGACTGGATAAATGTGCCTCCACGTGGCAAAATGTACACACAGGCCTGGATTGTAGGAGCTGACAATCTTTAGTGACATGGTTTAATAATAAATCGGTTAAACAAATTCATGGCTTAACCCAGAATCATTATTCAGCCCTATGCAAAATGAAGAACAGCTCCATATGTCCTCTTGACTGCTAAAAAAATCATTGCATACAGTGCCCTCTTCCCATCTCTGCTTGGTCTGCAATAGTATTTGTTTACCTGGAAATAGGAGGAACTGAACATAGTGATGTTTACTCCTCTGTAAGCATACACAGGGGGTCCTATAAGTGCATCTTTCAGATATAGACAACAAGCAGCAATTTTTAAAGTTATTTGGGGAGGAAACAACAAACAGTTGTTCACACACCATGTCAGTACCTTCTATTATTGTGTGAAAATATCTGGTGAGTTTTCTTTAAGCCTCCTTCCCACACCAGTGATTTGTTTACTCCTCTGTAAGCATACACAGGGGGTCCTATAAGTGCATCTTTCAGATATAGACAACAAGCAGCAATTTTTTACAGTTATTTGGGGAGGAAACAACAAACAGTTGTTCACACACCATGTCAGTACCTTCTATTGTTGTGTTTAAATATCTGGTGAGTTTTCTTTAAGCCTCCTTCCCACACCAGTGATAACACCCCACCCTTGCGTGCCATGGCCTTGTCCCATCTCATAGAGACAGGCTCACTCTGTAGAGATGGTGCCTGCAGAAGAGTCATGTGTCTGATGGCAACTGTGGGTAGGGGTTGAGCATCAGGGACAGTGAACATGAGACACTGATAGAGACATCCTGACAGCTGCAATGGGTCATCAATAGATCCATCAGGCCAGTAATTTGCAACAAATTTAACATACATCACTTTAGTCAGACCCTGCAATATCCATCTTGTCATGGCATCAGAGCAAATAACACTTAAATTGGGTGTCACTGCTGACCTTTGTGACCCTTGAATTGACACCACTGTTTGCGCATGGCTTAGCAGAGCAGCAGATGGAAGGAAGATTAGTACAAAACAGGGAACATGGCATAAAATAAAACATAACTACAAAAACAATGGGGTTTGGGAATACCGACTCTGTTGTTTGACGTAACACTACTGTTTTATGCGTTGCTTAATGACATCTTATTTCCCTTACAATTCTTTGTTTGAATCAGATATATACTGACTGCCTAAACATTAGGGCAGAAGAAACATCTTATGTGTGTGAGCTAAGCTGGTGCCTGGCAGAATGATTGGTCTTTCAAGCAATTGCCATTACGATCAAATTGTTTCATAATTAAAAAGATTTTTAAAAACCCTCTAGCATTTCAACGGTGATTTGGGTTTTCCTAAATACACCAGTAGGAAAAGATATTATTTTCTGATTCCTGAATACCTAATCAAAAGGTACAAAATTAATTTACCCATCTGCTTTGAAGATTAATTTGGTCTTTTTGGCTTGCCACCCAACTTGAAGCTTATTGTGCCCAAACTGTTTGATTAGATCTCCAAATCTCTTAACTGGCTGAGAAAGAGAGAGAGAGAGAGAGAGAGGAACCCTTTGGTTGCTTAACATGTTTGGAATAACTCCAGTTTCAGAAAGATTTAAAGGTGAAAAGAAAATATTACAAGTAATAGAAATAACAGAAGAAAGAGGGGAGAAAAGTTATGTCAACATGAGCCCTTATTCATGAAGGTAACAATTTTACTTTGAGAAATAGCAGTGTGTCCAAGGCCACCTACGGAGCCCATGGGTGATCAGGGAACTGAACTCCAGTCACCTTGGGCCTTGTCCAACTAAAGACCACACTGGCTTGCAGTGACATTGTTTTTGTTATCTTGCTATTTTATTTGGATCCTGGAACTAACTGACTAAATTAACACACACATTCAGAATGTAGGAAAAAATGGAATACCACATGGTTGATGCTCTCACATGGTATGGTTATGGGCCATGGCCAACATCTTAACTAGATTTTTAGAGGCCTGCGATAAATAGGAAATATATATCAATGGTTGTTGACCTAAAGTCCCCCCCTTCTTTTTTCTTGTTTTGTTGTCAGTACACCATATGCTTTTATGATTTTTTTAATTGCCAGTTTTCTGAAATTCTGAAATTTACACTGCCAATCACTGAGCCTGACCAGGCTTCTCATTTTGGATGTGGGGTGGATCAGGCCACAAAGAGTCTTTTGAGGTCAGGATGATGTGTCATTTGTGTCTGTTGAGGTCGGAGTGATCTGCTCTTCTTGTCCAATCAGCAAATGACCCCCCTGCAGCTTGATCAGCTGTCATTTAAGTGGTTTCCTTGATCATCTGCCAGAGGGTCAGGGGAAGTGATAATTTTTTTTACATCACTCCTCCCCTCTCACAGTGCTCTTCCTCCCCACTTCCTCTCTCTTCTCTTCCCCCCAGTCTTGCTCCAAATCCATAGCCATGATACTGAGGCTTCTGGAGGCTGCTACATCAAGGCTAAATGGGGACATCAAAAAGAATGCATGCCCTACCAGAAAGCCAGAAAGGTGTGTGACAGCTCTTAAAGTGGAAGGATGGTTTGTCCTTTAGTAGAAACACTTGCAGATAAGATCTTTTCTCTCTCACACCCAAAACTGTGCCATCTGTGATTTGTATAGCCTATCTATATGTCTGTGAGGATAGATTCACCATCTTCTGTGGACCCAAATGGCCCTTAGGATCATTTCTTGGCATTTCTTAAGGGCTTGCTATACTTTTGTCATTTGTGAGGTGAGAAGACAAATCAAATGCTGAGCTGTGCTGTAGAAGGAGAAAAGTTTGTTTTTTGTATGTGAGGTGGCTATAAAGCTGGCATTTGCCCCTCCAGTCATGGCGGCATAGCTCACTGGGCTCAGTGTAAAAGTGCTTGTGTGTAGGTGGTGCCTGTGCTATGTCCATAACACAAAAAGCCAGGAGGAGGAGAAGGAATTGGAGAGAGAGAGAGAGAGAGAGAGAGAGAGAGAGAGGAGACTGGATGCATGAGCTAGGATCCATTGTGCTATTTGGAACAAGGCAGGGAAATGAACATCTTGTTCCCCGATCCTCCTTTTAAAAGAAAAAGGGGGGGGGAGGGGAGAGAAAAATGAACAGAAAAGATCCACCTGCATGTCATCTTCTGTTTCTGTCTATCCAGGAGTAGGGGAAACTATAGACGGCTGAGGGGGGGATATGATAGCTATGTTTAAATATTTGAAAGGATGTCATATTGAAGAGGGAACAGGTTTGTTTTCCATGGCTTCAGAGACTAGGACTCAGGGCAATATTTTCAAACTACAGGAAAAGAGATTCCATTTGAACATTAGGAAGAACTTCATAACAGTTAGAGCTGTTTGGCAGTGGAATATGCTGCCACAAAGGGTGGTGGAGTTTCCTTCGTTGGAGGTTTTTAAGCAGAGGCTGGATGGCCATCTGTCGGAAATATTGTGATAGGGCTCCTGCATGGCAGGGGGTTGGACTGGATGGCCCTTGAGGTCTCTTCCAACTCTATGATTCTATGATTCAAAATTGAGTGATCCTCCACTAAAAACCAGTAGCCCTTGCCAGGGATCCAGAAACATGAAGGCAGGTATGGATAACCATCAGTTTGGTTCATAAATAGAAAGAGCAGTGTTTGCACTAAAGAGGCAGTGTATCAACCGACCGACCAACCAACCGACCGACCGACCAACCAACCAACCAACCAACCAATTTAAATAAATAGATAGATTGATAGATTAAAAAGGAGCCTGAACAGTCAACATTATTTCAGTAGAAGAGTTTCACTCCAAACTTCAATCCAAACTTCAATCTTCCTTTAGCAATAAATTATGAACTCTTGACAGTGAGCATATGATATGAATGGATTTTGAAAATATTGAAATATTGAAATACCAGTATCTGTTATTCACTCATTTCAGCATATTTGACTATATTACATTCTCCTGACAATAGTATTCTCGAGGTTCAAGATTCCCATACAGTTTATGCAACTTATTTTAAGTGCTTTGTTAATCAAGGGCTTATTTGATTAGTGGATACCAAACAGATCACACCTCTGTCCTGTGATTAATTTTAAAAGATCATCCTGAAAAAGCTATTGTAATAAAGGCACAAATATCAGTTTATTTTGAATGCCATTCTAAATTCTATGACAGAGTGTAATGGCCAGATTCTTATCGGATTATGAGATGATAAAAAGGCAACTATGCAAGCGTGACTAGCTATCCCTTTGGTTGTCCATTGTGTATCTGTCTGTACTCCCCACCACCACCACATGCAGTTTCCCTGCTGTCCATTTTGTGATGGACAACTAGGAAACTGAACATTTTTTGTGCAAAGTGCAACAGGATTACGGCACATGGCTATTTTACCTTAACAATATGAAGGATAATTGAAAGGATATCCCTCATAGCATTATGTGGAACAATAGCCATGCAAGTGGGTTTCACAGTTTTTCAGCTGTTCAATAAATACTCGATGGATGAAAACGATGCAACAATGGAATGGATTGAATAAGGAACAAATACAAAAGCCCTTAATGATATGAAGGCCTCTTTTATACATTCTTTATCCATGCTGTTTTGTAATTGCATCTTCCTTAAAGGTTAAAGTAATGTGGTTACCAATGAGGAAGAAATAATAATATAGAGGTAGGATATAGGGGATACTTTACTACAATCATCTATAGTAAAGGATTCAAAATAAAGTCACTATATGAGAATCTGGAACATTGGGAATCACTTCACCTTAGATCCCCACATTGGTTTTACTCCATCCTTTCTGTAACTGGGACTGAATCCAGTTTAAGTTACTATTTTGTCTTATCTTGCAACATAGTATCATCATCATCATTATCTTTGATCAAGCAGGCACAGAGGGAATTTGAATTCCCCACCTCCGGCTCCACAACCAGGGACCTTATCTATCTATCTATCTATCTATCTATCTATCTATCTATCTATCTAT
>JAHTLZ010000348.1:36370227-36429686 GCA_023846285.1 Phrynocephalus versicolor
TATCTATCTATCTATCTATCTATCTATCTATCTATCTATCTATCTATCTATCTATCTATCTATCTATCTATCTATCTATCTATCATATCCAAGATCTGCAAAGGACTTTGTTCCATGAAAGTTCATACTGGAAATGAAATTGTGAGTCTTTAAAGGACTGCAGTGCTTTGGTTTTTATTTCCCCTGTTGTCAACATGCTGAGAAAAATCAACACAGACACTTATTTTGAAACCGCTGCAAAGTCTATGCAATTAACTCTGTGCATGCACCAGTGCCTTTACATGGATAAGTGTTGCAGTGGATTGACCCTTAAACTTTAAAGTTAGTTCCTCTTTGCCTTCCTCTACTTCTCTCTGCATGTTGCACTCAGACAGCGTTTTAATTTTTCTGCCCAACCCGAGAGTGCTGTTCCAGCTGCCAAATGTTCATGTAATGGGAAGGTAATAAAGTACGGTGGGTGTATTGCAAACAGTGTTTTATGGTAACAGACAAAGCAGACCTCTTACAAACCCCATGTCTCTAATTTCATTGTAGAAAATTAGATACTCGGAATTTTGCATAAGATAAGTGTATTAGTGGGATGCAATTTGGCCCAGGTTCCTAGCTTTTGTGCATGTGGCTCCTTAATAAAAAGTGTCAGTTAAAATGAAAATACAGCTTGGGTAATTAAATTTAATTGGATCTTGTCACTTTAAATCCTCTTCGCTTTTGAGTGTTTCCATAGAATTGCAGCTTCTGTTTTGCTAATTTCTTTATTGCAAGCTGTGTGCTGAACCTCACTGTCCTATAATAAATTGGGGCCTTGTTTTTGTAGGGGGCTTTGAACCATGACGGCTTTAACAAACAAAAGGGACATGAACTAATTCCATACAGTGGTGCTGTGGTGACCTAGGTGGGAATGGCTGTGGTAAGCTTTTCCTTAATTTTGTACATATGTAATCAGCAAACAGGGTTATGGCTTGGCCTATTAACTCTTTAATGTGGCTCGGTAAAGACCTTCACACAAATTATTGTGTGACACTATGTTAGTGCAGGTAGACTTGTAATTATTATTCTCTTCTTCCTCTGTACACCCTCCCCTACCCAACCACCACCACCCCGTCAGCAGGTAAGATTCAGAACTGTTGGGCAGCAAGAGTTAATGATGCAAATTGCTATGCTCCCACATAGGTCAAGACAGAGAACAACAGCCATTGATGCAAATGATGCAGATTGCATGCCGATATTCTCAGTTCTGAACTGGAACAGTTGCTCCCTCTAGAAATGAGAGATAACACAAGTTTTTTTATCTACACATGTTCAGAATCTGAAAGCAAGAAGAGAGATTTAAATACAGATGATGAGGTAAAGTGTTTGTGAGAGCGGAGAGAGTGACTAGAAAAGAGTCTTAGTCCTCTGCCAATTCCCTAGATGCTAATAGGCGAATTGGATGAATGCATTTCTGCATTGAGGCTTGGTGAATAATGTAGAGCCTTCAGGACGATCCCACTTTCAGTCATGATTTGGACAATCTCAGAATTCTTTGGCAGTGAGACCATAAAGCCGTAGAACATCTTCCTGCTTGTTATCTTAGACTCAGGACAGATGTTACAATCACCACAGGGATCCCGCCATGATGGCTGCTCACTTTGTAATGGGTCCAAAATGCCTGGAAGGGCTGCCAGGCTCTGGAATGCTTCTAGAGACATAAAACATGCAGTAGAAACCCAAGAGCAAGCTGTGCCTTCACATCTATATCTCAGCATCCATTCACTTTGTACCTCACCTTTCTCCCAACAAAGGGAGGGGTAGCAGCATCCAAAAATGATTAAAAGACAAGCATTGACTTAGCTAATAATGCAATCAATCTAAACATTTAAAAGCAATTAAATGGGGTAGATTAAAACAGATGGAGGAGTACAATTTAAAAGCACATTTTATAAGTTAAATTAGTCTCCATTAAAATACTTTCCATGGTGCCTACTTACTGTACTTACCAAGCTTGTCTGAAAAGAATGTTGTTTGCTAGCAGTAGAAACTAGATATAGGGATGAAACGCCAAAGTGGCATTTCATTTCATTCTTCATTTTGTTTATCTTCATTTTGTTTGATTTTGTTTGAAATGAATTTTTTTTTAAAAAATTCATTTCATTTTTCATTTTGCTTTGCTTTTTGGTTTTTTATGTGTTTTATGTGTGTGTTTTATGTAATGACTCTGTGTGTGTGTGTGTGTGTGTGTGTGTGTGTGTGTGTGTGTGTGTGTGTGTGTGTGTGTGTGTGTGTGTGTGTGTGTTTATGTATTTTTTATGTTTTTTGTTTTATGTGTTTCGGGGAGGTGTGGTGGAGGCATGGGCTTTTAAAAAAATTTATTAGTCTCCGAAGCAAGCACCAATCAGCTGGCAGACGGGGCTCGCTTTGGGGACTAAAAAAAGTTTTAAAAGCCTGTGCCTTCCCCCACCAGATCAGGGGCATTTGGGGGAAAGTGGGAACTTTTTAAACATTTTTTTTTTAGTCCCCTAAGCAAGCCCCTCATGCCAGCTGATTGCTTCAGGGACTAAAAAAGAGTTTTAAAAGCCCACACTTTCCCCCACCCAATCAGGAGTGTTGGGGGGGGGGGAAATGGCAGAGGCTTTTAAAACTTATTTTGCCACCAAGGCAAGTGCCAATCAGGCACATGGGGGGGAGGTGTGAGGTTTAAAAACAGTTTCCCCATAGGAATGCATTGCTTCAATACATTCCTATGGGAAAATGAAAAACGAAATGGAACGAACTGAAATTTTTCATTTTGTTTCATTTCATTTTTCTTTGAAGGGGCAGTTTCTTTTTTGTTTTGTTAGGGAATGAAATGAAAAACAAAACACAAAACAAAACATTCATTTTGTGCCCATCTCTAGTAGAAACACAAGAGGATGGGGGCAGCCTGGCCTCCCACAGAAAAGTGTTCCATAGCCAGGGAGCAGTGGCTGAAAAGAACTTAGCTTATTTCAGTGGTGGTGAACCTTTGGCACTCCAGATGTTTTGCACCACAACTCCCAGAATTCCAAGCCTGTATTAAAAAAAATCAGTGTCCTGGGTATTACGATTGATACTCTCGGCTCACTCCCTCAGTTGGAAGCTTACAAGCTGATTAAGCGCAAGTTACTTGATATACAATTGCAGGATTTACAGAGAGCAGCAAATTCAACATGTTCACCATTGAGTTGGCAGATCCTAGAAGCAGCAGAGTGCCCAGCACCTTACTTTTACCTGCTAGAATGCCCAGAGGAACGGAGGGCCTACACGCTTGCTAGATGCAATGCCATCCCATCAGCGGTGTTGTATGGGAGATTCAGTAGGAATGCTTATAACATTAGGTGTTGTGCCTGTGCACTGGGCGGAGTGGAATCACTCTCTCATATGGTTTTGCACTGTCCTCTTTATGATCACTCCCATAAAAAATTCCTTGACCCACTTCTCTTGCAGAAGAGGCAGTGTTCAGATACTGATATACTGAGGTTTCTTCTGTCATCAGAAGACTCTGTGGTGATAGAAAATGTGTCAACTTTCTTAACCCAGCTGGTTAGGACTCGCAGCCAGGGATGCTCTGAGTAGTTAACTTTTAAACTATTATTACTGTTGTAATTTATACCGAACTTGTGTTGATAAATTTATGTATGCCAATAAAGGCTGATTGATTGATTGATTGAGCAAAGGACTGTGGGAGTTGTGGTCCAAAACATCTGGAGTGCTGAAGGTTTTCCACCACTGTCTTATGTCCTCCTCAAGTGTGCCTGTGAGGGTTATAATTTGTGGCAAGGGAGATGGAATGGTTGTAATGTTCTCTACAAAATTCATCTAAGCTGCAGGGCTCATCTTTTGGCTCACATTCCTTCCAAGCTGGGCAAGCCTTCATTATCATGTCCCACCTTTGCTTGTTAAAGATGGGGTTCTTAAATCTGAATGGCCACTGCATTGAGGCCTCTGTGAGCAAGTGAGCTTGGGCATTTATGAAGGGTCTACCTCCATGTCCCAATGGCCCTCCAAGGGTTCCTGCCAAAATTATATGGCAGGTGCCAGGAGGATTCCTTCTCCTGGGCATAACCCTGAATTGGAAGCCCTAGGGAGCTTGTGGGCTGAAGATGCCTGGAAAGTCAGGAAGAAGTGAAAAGCAGAGGAAAAGACTGCCAAAGAAATATTCAGTCAAATGGAGAATATAAAGAAAATGAAGGAGAAGTTAGGGATATTCAGTGGGAATGAGAAAGAAGAGAGTGAGATAAGGGACTACTAGGCTGAGGCCCCTTAGTGGATGATGTCAGAATACACTATTTGCCTTCCACCTTGTATGATGTCTATATGACAACGGCTGTCTTTACATGAATATGTCGGATGCAATAGATCCCTGGTGCTAGATCTAACATTCAAGTTGTGGAAGCAAGTTATACTAGATATTTGTATGTTACATGTTTAATTGTTTTTTGACAGGATCAAAAAACAAAAATAGTGCATACATCATGTAGCTTTCATACACCGATATATAGAGATCGGCACGAATAAAAAAATGGCATTTTGTTTGTCGTTTGTTGTTTGGAGGGTCCGTTTCAGTTCGTTTCTGTTTTTCGCGAATTTTTGCAAAAAATTCGTTTTCATTTTTGTTCATTTTTACCATTTCATTACCATTTATTTTCAATTTTTGTGATTTTTTTTTAGGATTTTAAGCAATTGACTCATATTGCAGTAACGGAAACGAAACGCATGACAAAATTTCCGGTGTTTCTGTTCGTTTCGTTTCATTTTGGAGACAAAATTCATTTGTTGTTTCGTTATGTAACAAAATGAAAAAACAAAAATGGAAATGAAAAATTGTTCATTTCATGCCCATCTCTACTGATATACACTTCACCAAAATAAGTCTAATGGGTGAAAAAAAATCTACCTTCAATCTATAGCAAATCAGGCACAAACAAAAGAAAAATTAAACATAAAGACAAAAATGTTGCAGCACATGAAAGATTAACGGCTGTATTTTAATTTATTTATTTATTTATTTATTTATTTATTTATTTATTTATTTATTTATTTATTTTTATGCTTATTGACTGCCCAGTTTTCCCAGGGGAACTCTGAGCGGTGTGTAGCACATTACAGAAAAAGAGCAACTGCCCAAATCAACAACCCCAGACATACTCAAACACAATACAAATAATGAAAAAGAAATGGTAAAATACAAATAGATATAATAATACTAATATGAAGAAACTAAAACAGTAAAAATAAAATAAAAATAACATTGCAAACAACCATAACATGGAAAAGGTCCAGCAAGATGCTAGCAGCAAGACAGGCAAAATAAAATCACAGTCACAGACAAGTCGACTTCCACAGAACTGAGTATAACTATAATTCAATAAGCAAACCTGACTACATCTCTAACTCATGCTTAGATCCAGCAGAAATCAAGAAAACTAAATAAATATGAAATACGATGCATCATTGCCTGGAACGTATGCCTTTAACAGACTACTGTTGGAAATAACTAAAATAACTTACCGTCAATTCCCAATATATTAGCAACACAGGACATTAAAATGGGACCATTTTCAAAAATGTGGCATAATAATGCAGGTGTTAACTAAAAGATGAAACATCAATTAATTGACACACCTTTTAATAACAAATGTTTTATATCCAACCTGAAATGGCACAAGACTGTAATGCGAGAGATGCAAACAGTGTGTCAGACCTCTGTCAATTGTGATTTCTTTTAATCACATCATTCCTACCTCAAATTCTGAGCAAGTCTACTAATGGGATTCCATGAAGGTTGCCAAATTCTTGGTGGCACATGAAGGGCACTTTTAGCAACCAGATAATCTATAAATCGCAGTTCACTAATCTGATGTGCAGCAAGTCTGTAGTTATTTGCATCCTCTACTGCCAGCATAATTTTTTTCCAGATTGGGTCACATTATAGTTTCTTTGAGACAAGAGGGCATGAAGCACTCTTGTAATTATGCAGTAATCATATGGCTGGCCCTTTCAAGTGTTAACTCTCTGGCAGATTTCAAAAGCCAGGAGGAACATGGGTCCTATGGGGAGAAAGTGGTTTTGCAGCATGCAAGCACCTTGTCCATGCCATCAGGCGTGACTGTCTGAAACTGATCAGTAAAAACAGACAAGATGGTGCATTGGAGAGCTCAACACAATTTACTGCCTCCGTGGTAAAGTTCAAGTTTCAAGTTTATTGCGGTCGTATGACCCATATAGACAAATATACAGTGAATCATAAAAACAATGAAAAAGAGTAAAACTACGAATGGGTAAAAACATCAGGAAGATGGATGAATGGTCGAGGTAATCTCTGCTCTCTTGCGTATGGCGGCCTGAAAAAACTTTGCTACCTGGGCTGTAACATAAGAATTCTTATCTATTAAACAGTATTCGACTAACCATCTAGAAGGGTGGCCTTGGAACTTCTTCAGCAATGGAGCAATTAAGTTGTTTCTAATATGATCATAAAAAGGGCAAAATAAAAGCATGTGTTGGATAAATTCCGGGGACTGGTTTCCACATGGGCACAATTTTTCTTGGCATGGAATCCCCGTAAACCTACCCTGAAGGAGTATTGATGGCAATACATTCATCCTGGCCAACATGAAAGCTCTACAAGCCTGTGGTGAACAAAGTGAGGTTAAATATGCTGCGGGGGTCTTATATGTTGGAAACACACCTTGTGACAAAGGGGAGCAGGTTCTATGTGCCAGGGAGAAAAGTTCCTGCCTCTCTATGTCACTTAGCCTCTGGTTAAGAATTCTTAGAGCCTGTTTCTGCTCTAATGTCAAGATATGGTCAAGCGGGATACCTACAGACCTAATTTTTTGATTAATTAAGGATTGCCACTGGCTTTGGTAAGAATCAGATAGCATGTTAGACATGTACCCCAGTTGGTCTGCACAAAAAAAGATTCTAAGCCAGTATTTTTCGGTCTGAGTCCAGGCGTTAATTTCCAATCTACCCACTCCTGCCTCAAGGCACAACACTGCATAGGTTACGCAGTTTGGGACCCCCAGAATCTGACGCAAAAAGCAGATTGAATTTTTTCAACCTCAGAGTTGAATGCTTTGATCCACACTGGGATGCCGTATAATAATTGAGCCCTTGTTTTTGCTTGAAAGACTTGAATGGCTGATGGGACATGGCGACCTCCGCTTCTGTAGAAAAACCGAGCCACTGCTTGTGAACTACATTTAGCAAGGTTAAGGGTGTGGCTTCGATGAGTTGACCAGCTCATGTTGTATCTAAAAGTAATCCCAAGATATTTATATTCCTTAACCTGCTCCAGAGTGTCATTGTGTAGAGACAAACGCAGTCTTTTCCACCTCTTTGAAAAAACTAAAATCTTTGATTTCTGGGTGTTGATGGACAGCCTGTTGTTATCACAATAAGTTGCAAAATCTGTTATGAGCCTCTTAAGACCCAATTGGGTTTGGGATAGAACTGCTGCCTCATCTGCATAAAGGAGTAGTGAAATTTGCTGGGAACCTAACTTGGGGGGGTGGCCCTGAACTTGTTTCAAGGAATCACTCAAATCATTGATGAAAAGGTTAAATAAATAGGGTGCCAAAATGCAACCCTGTTTAACCCCCTTGTTATTTGGGATCCTATCCGACAGTTCCCCAGCAGGGCCATAGCGCACCTGGCAGCTCGTATTGAGATATAGCTTTTGAATGAGAAACAGCAGTCTCCTATTAATTGAGGATTTTTCCAGTTTGGCCCACAGTAGAGTCCTTGAGATTGAATCGAAAGCCCCTTTTAGGTCGGAAAAAAGCTACAAACAGTCTCCTCCCACCCATGACATTGTTCTTCTCTGCAAGATGGGCCAATACTGAATAGTGGTCTAGTGTATGTCTACTTTTACAAAAGCCAATTTGTTCTGGGCCCAAAATCCTATAGTTGTCCATCCAGGTTGTCAGTTTTTTCACTAAATGGAGAGCATAACGTTTCCCTATAATGGACAGCAAGCTGACTGGGCGGTAGTTTCCTGGGTCTTGGGGGTTTCCTTTTTTAAAAATAGGTACTATAATGGCTTTAGTCCATGCTGCAGGTACCCTTCCAGAGTGGTCTATTAATGTAAAAAGGGTGGCCAAAGGAGTGGCCCACCACTCCAAGTGCTTTTTTAGGAGTTCAGGAGGAATCCCATCTGGACCAGCCACTTTTTGCAGTTTTAAATTAGAAATCAAAGTTTTGATTTCTAAAGCATTTACTGGGTACCATTTAGGTAAGTTTGGAGGTGCTGGATGAGGGGGATCTAGATCCGGGGATTGAGGATCAAAAAAATATATTGGTAAAGTGATCCTTCCTTATGTGCGCAGGAATGTCGGCGTCCAAGGAGCCTGACCTGCTTTTTAAGGCACCCCTGACCAACATCCAAAACTGTTTATTGTTGTTGGAACGAACAGAATGAATCATTAAGTTCCATCTTTCCTTGATGAAAGTTTGCTTCTTCTGAGCTATTACAAACTTATAATTTTTTTAAATTTAATATATTCACTTGGGGGAGAAGAATCTGACTGGATTGATCGATAAGAGTGATACAGGCAACGTAACTGATTTTTCAAAAGAAGACAATCTCTATCAAACCAGGAATTTGGACTAAGTCTTGCATTTTTATAGGGTCTCTGGCAAGTTTGTTGACTTAAGATACTATTGATTTCAGCCATCAGATTTTCATAGTGAAAGATGGCTTCTGATGGGTCTAATGCCTCAGACAAATTCTGTTTCATGTTTATAAAATGGTTGGAGTGTAATGCTAAATTTATCTTATCCTCTATTTTGGGGCACCATTTCTTTCTCATGCAATAAGGTGCCTTGCTTTCTTTATTATTAAGATGATAGGATATGCTAGATGTTAGTTGGTTACATTTTACTTTAGTGATTAAGGGAAAATGGTCGCTGTCGATTTGCGATCCAACCTGGAAATCGACTACCTTGTCGCTCAAGGTGGGGGGAAACAATTACATAGTCAATGACACTGCTCCCCCTGTGGGAGCAGAAAGTAAATTCTGTGTGGTAAAGTTGAAGTTGGCTTCAAACTTTGACCAAAAGTGAGCTGCAAAACAGTTAGTGGTGGTAATAACTGTTTGAGGGCCTTTAGGCTGCCCAGCATTTGTGAGGTCACAAACTACTCCATAGAATGCTGTTTGATAATTAGAAACCCTACCAATGAACATACTGTAATAAGCTCTCTTGACTGACTGAATGGTGTTACAGTATTTGCTGAACAATTTCCTTACTGCAGCTAGGTTTAGATCCAAAAGAGCTTTCATTCTCTAGCTTTTTTCCTTATCTGTTTCATGGCTTGTGGCAAACCAGAGTGAAGAGTAAGTGGGCATGTAAGAACAATTGTCCAGGTTGCTCCAGAAATACCATTTGGCAACCTGGGTTTTAACAGGATCATCAACCAAATCAGTCGGAACCCCCATCCCAAGGCCTTCTGGAACTCAGTCAGATCCATTTACATCTGGGATTGGGCCGTCCTCATGGGTCCACCCTCCCTATAGATTAAGGCCATCATCGCCAGTCCAAACTCTATCAGATAATGATCATATAAATTGAATAAATATAAATAATGCAGAAGATTTTAAATCCCTATACCTCAGATCATCCCCTTCATGGCCAGTTTTAAACACCAAGTCCAAAATATGTCCAGGAACGTGAAATGGACCTTTCACATGTTGGGATAGGCCAATGGATGTCATGGAACCCATGAAGTCCAGGGCTGCACCACAGACACCCACCTCAGCATGGATGTTGAAGTCACCCAGGCAATCCAGCCTGGGGACCTCAACAGCACAGTGAAGATAAAATCCATCAGTCCTGGGAGAGAAAGACCCCAGCCTGCATTTAAAACTAGTTCTAGGAAGCTTGTCTATCAATGTTTGCCATTCCCAACAGCTTTTATTTATGTTAGATGATCACATTTGGAATTGTATTATCAAGGATTTGCACATAGAAACCTCGATACTAAAAAAAGTCTGACACTCTGTTTGCTTATGACAGCACAGTCACAATCTGCAAGCCCCAAACACAGGGTATGGGGCAGTTCATGGAACAAGGGGAGAAGGGATACTGTCTCCACAAACTTTCAGGCTGAAGCAACCTACCCTGCTCAGATTACAGGCCATCTCGGAAGAGGAGAGGCCAGGACACAGGGGAACGATTGAGCTGATATTAACACCTATATTGGTTCTGCCCTGAAAAATACTTTGTTACTTTGCGAACAAAATGGCACATTGTGGCTATTAACAACAAAGGAGAAGAAGTCAATGGAACAGGGGAGATGACAACACTAGCAATTTCTTATCTCCTCAAATGGGACAAGGAGGTGCACATGTGCTTTTCAGTTTTTAATGGAGTGACCTGGTTAGTTGGTTTCAACTAACCAAACAACCAAAACCAAACCAAACCAAAGCAAAGCAAACCAAAAGCAGTCTTATAGCACTGTAACAGATTTATTTACCAGATTTGTTTTAGTATGCTGTATCTGCATGCCCTGAGCTGCCTAGATGCCCTAAGCACATCCTATCTTGCCTGATTTCGGAAGCTAAGCAGGGTCGGCCCTGGTTAGTACTTGGATGGGAGACCACGAGGGAATACCAGGTGCTGTAGGCGCCTGGAGTAGGAACTGGCAAGCCACTCTAGGATTCCTGTCAAGAAAACTCCATGGATGCGGAGTCACAAAGCCCTACAGTGCAGTTCATAAGCTCTCTCTGTCTGAGGAAGTGGATTGGAAGCCAGGAAAGCTCCAGCTGAAAGTCACCTAATGTTTCAGTTCACTATATGCTTACCTGGGAGTTCAGTGACTTGCCATTCCAGGCCAACACTGACAGGAAAAGAATGTACAGTGGACCCTCATATAACAAACGGTTTGTGTAACATAAAATCTGTACAACATAAAAAAATCTGAAGATAGGGGAAATTTGCTCAACAGAATCGCCTATGGGGTGAATCCGTACAACATAAAAATTGTTGTGATTAGGGATTACTCAGTTTTCAATTCATTCCTATGGTAAATTTGTCTAAAGGAAAATTTGCTTAACAGAATTTTATTTAGAACGAATTAATTCTTTTATACAAGATACCACTGTACTTGGCCCCACATTTAAAAAGAAAGCTGGTGTGGGGAAAATATGACATTTGTTGTCAAGTTGCTGAAGCTAAAATGATGCTCTTTTGTTGCCAAATCTCTCTCTCTCTCTCTCTCTCTCTCTGGTTAAAAAGAGAAAGCAAGAAAGAGAGAAAGGTGCTTATACATGCGATGATTACTGATGCAGGTAAGCTACCACTCTTTTTGAATGTGAAATTGAACTAGCAGCCTTTGATCTGAACTACAGACTGATCTGAATTCAAGAAAAGCTTGCTGCTAAGCCACATTCCCATTCAATCCATTAAACCATTCACTTCTCTTCTCCTCATCACACTGACTCCTAATTTGACAATGACAAAGAGCTCCACAGTGATTTTAAATTTCATAATTTTAATCTGTCAAGTCTGACATTTAATTAGTGCCCTTCTAACCTGTGCCCGCTTACTTGAAGGTTACTGTTGGTTTTCCTTTAGAAATTTTCTTCTTCTTCTGGAAGAGTGGATTAATAAATATGTACATAACTGGCAGGGATAAAGACAATGCACACACAATGGACTATTAGTTCTAAATCTAGACAGATGAGGTTAATAATATTTTAAAGTGCTGCTTTATTGTATTAAGAGTGATTAAGCCTTTGGCTCAACCCTGTATGTGTTGTTCATTGAAAACATAAAATATAAGGTCTATTAAGCAAAGTCTAGCAAGAATGGTTACCCAAACCAGGATAATAGCGTGTTCATAAGTCATATTACAGGAATTTATTGCAGTGGGGATTTGTGGTTTTTTAAAAAAAATTTACTAGCAGAAAGAAACATTTAGAGATTGCTAGACACATGAGTTGGATTTTAAGCAACCACAGAGCTATGAAGACATGGCCCTTTGGATATCACACAGGGAAAGCTTTAAATATAATTTGACTGCTGAAGACCTCGGTTGAAATTTGGCACAATTGCAACAAATCATTTTTTTTAAAAAGTTTACAAGTAAAAAGTGGTGATATAAAGGTTGAAATGACGCCATTCCAGAACAGTAGATGATGGGAGGACCTCATCATCCTACCTCTTAACTGAACTGCTTGTGTAGTTTGACCCTGACTACACCTTTGGATTTGCATCATTTGCAAAACAGGTGAATTTGAAGTAATTTTTCCATGCCTGTATGATGCAAAGGCTGAATCAAATCCACCCAGCTCTTTTGTTACTCCCCTAGCAGTTTTTTTTCTTTTACCCAAGGTTTTCTACTTTTTATGGAAGGATTATAAAGGGCTTTCCCCCCTATCTAGATGGTAGGTGAGGGGTTCTGGGAAGAAATGGGTTATCAAGATCCAATTCAGTCTGGGTCCAGGCCTGGTTATGCGATGGAGAATGCTTTGGTTACCTTGGAGGACAACATATGGGAAGAACTAGATCTGGAGAGTATGCCCTTGTTGGTTCTACTGGAACCAACATTGTACTGGAACTAACATCAACCATGTTATCCTTCTCAGTCATATCTCTCATATGGGACTTGGGGGCACTGTTTGGAATGGCTCTGGTCAATCCTGCTGGAGGGTGTAGTGTTTACCTGTGGTAATGAATAATACATAAATGTCTGTACTGATTGGTGGGTTTTTAGAACTGTGGAAGAATATGGGGAGTGGCCTGAGGGGATTTAAGGCTCTGCTCAGCTGTGTTTGAGTCAGATAGGGACTGGCACTGTCTAAGAGAAAGATAGCTAGGGCTACATATGGGACTTACACTTTCTAGAGAAAGGATGGAGAGAGATAGGGTATTTTTAGAGGGTCTTTGAAAAAACCAAGTGTTTAGAGTTTGTAAAATTTGATTATTAGTAATCAAACTTAAGTTGGTTTGAGTTATATTCTTCTATTTCTTTATACTTCAACACATTACCATTAATGATTTTGATTCTACTGTGTAATCCATAAACTTATTTTACTTTTATTCAACTTAAAAATAGTCTGAAGGCTTTAATTTAACACTACAGAGGGAACTTGATGCTTATTAGGTTCTTTGACTTGTCGTGTTTTTATTTGTTAAATGACTGGGAAAGGTTTTCTGGAGTTTGGCAGCAGGATGATGATATCCAAATCTTTCTCTTTTCTATCTAACTCCAAGACAGCTGTTCCTATTTCAAACTAGTGTTTTCCTGACTTAAAAAAACTGAATAGAAATTACAGTTTTAGCCAAAGCCAGCATTTATCTCTTCCTTTCCCACCACAACATTTTTTGTGAGTTTCTATATTTATGTTCAGTGTTGGGGCTGCTAAAATATGACCTCCATCTATCCATAGGGTGATGTAACACAGCTCCTTCTGTTACCTAAGGACTTGGTTACCTTAGTTCACCTCTAGGTAGGTAAGGTCCCGTTCTCTTTCCTTCCCTTGAACAATGAATGGTGGGACGGCTGAATCAAAGAATTTCCGTGGCAGCTGTGGGACACGAAGAAGCATTCTTGTTCAGCAGTTTGCCACATAATTAGCATAAGTGCAGCCCCCTCCCCATTTTTGTCGATGGTAGACAGTTTGCTGTTTCTAATAGAAAGCATTCAGACATTTGGCAGCTGTGTGTTGTGCAGAAACTTCAGATGGAAAGGCACTGCGTTGTCCTTCTGAATTTATAGCTCAGTTCTCTGTCTGGAAGGGATTTAATCACAGTTAAAGCTTTAACTAATTACTGTATTGAACAAACAGAGTGAATTCTCATTAAGAAGTTATCTTGCATTTGGTCGTGTTAGTAGTTTCTTCTGAAGATCCTAACACATGGAGAATGCTTTGGAAATACATTTTCATGGAAATACAGTTGCCACCACTAAAGTTTGTTGGTTGCTTTGATTTCAGTTTGCTATAATAAAAGACAGTTTTAGAAGTCAGCAGAATTGGAGAGGCTTCTTAGCTTTATTTAAAATAAATAATGCTAAAGAAGCAAACGCTAAAGGAATAAAAACATACTGCTATGTTATTAAACTTTCCTAAATCAGACCAATTTAAATGTTATATATGAGAAGAAAACACACTGTGCATATACCTTTCAAAAAAGACATTAATAATATGCTAATTTTTTTTATTTCCATACTTTTTAATACAGCAAAGGATGCTTCAAGCAACTTATACTTTGTAATTTTCATTAGAGGCAACCAAATTTGTAAGTACATCTAAACTTTTCTTTTACCATGGGCACTGAATGGAAGACCTTAGCTTTTTAATATGTGCTGGTTATAGCATTTGTTTTGTGGAAGCCAAAAATTTAATAATCCTGGCAATAGGGGTGCTTTAAAATGCATGTAATTAACTCTATGAGATCAGATGCGAGGTCGTGGATTTAAAGTATGAAGAAAAAGAAAGGACTTGACTCTGACCCAAAGCTTGATCTTAAACCCTGATGTACTGATAAATAAGTGTTACTTGCTGTACAAGCATCCTGGGGAATAAAAAAAGAAGTCTACAACCAGAAGGGCAAATTGATGAAACTGCAGAGACAATTCTACAATTAGGCCATAATTTTGTTGCTTTTAAAGGCTCCCCTTCCCTTGGGTTACCCCCAGATAAATAAATAAATAAATAAATAAATAAAGCTTTTGGGGGCCTCTGAACCAAAGGGCAGGGAAAGAGTAGGGCTCTTTCAATTAGTTTAAATCAAACACTTCCAGTGCCCAATCTGGGTTATGCTGCGGAACAGGATTTTGCTAAATGTATTAAATAATCTAGAGCTGAAACAACCAAAGTGGAAGGAATTATAATCAGTTTAGTTGACTTTGGGAAAGTATTGAGTCCTCTGGAACTAAAAGGAGTGGTGGCCTTACAGCTGGGTGCTACTTTCCCACTTCTGATCTTTGGTTGTGCATACATGAGTGTGCAGACCACACAGTGTGACATTAGCCACAACACACTGCATCAGACACAGCGATCCTGCTCTGACTGGTAGGGAAACATAGTCAATGGAAGGCGAAGTCAAAGCCAACAGAGGTGGGGCCATTTTTATTTTATTTTATTTTATTGTTCTCTCTGCTTTCCATTTCTGCCTCTTTAGGATCTAAGGAGCCCCATGGTACAGCGGATAAATGCCTGTACTGCAGGTAAAACTGTGCTCACGACCTGGGGTTCGATCCCAGGTAGTAGGCTCCAGGTTCACTCAGCCGTCCATCCTTCCAAGGTTGGTAAAATGAGTACCCAGCTTGCTGGGGGGGGGCAATGTGTAGCCTGCATACTGTAATTAAGCTGTAAATCGCCCAGAGACTACTTGAAGTGGTATGGGGCGGTATATAAGCAGAACACTTTTGCTTTTTTGCTTTTGACTAGGCTGACCCAATCAGGGGAACAAATCCTGTTTGTTCCACTTCTCTGACTAGGCACTCTGGACCTCGATTCCTCAGTTTCCTCTCTAAAGTCTTTTCCCACCAGTTGAAGCCTTGGAATTACTTCAGATAGAACTTCTGTCTATGTGGATTCACAGATGGAAGTCCTCCTCACTCACCCACCTTTTGCTTCTGATTCTGTTTCTCTCCACCCAGGAAAGAAGAGAAGTACAAGTGTTGGCACTTTTATCCTGCACCCAGACTTAGGAATTTGCAGCTATCGCTTCTGTTAGATGCTTGTACATCATTTACAGCTAGGGATGCACACCTTATGAGTAATGAAATGCTGTTTTGTCATTTTGAAAGCTTATGAATTGTTTTGTAAGCTTAACGAAACACCAGGCAGCGTTTTGTAACGAAATGAAACGAAACTGTAGGATTTTTTTTTGTTCTAAATGAACCATTTCATTGCTATGTAAAATGGACCCCTGGGTCCAAATTTGGTGCCAGGGGAGCCATTTTTTAGAGTTACAAACCGCTTCGTGTTTCATTTTGTAACAATTTTTTTTTGAAAAAATTTCATCTGAAATGAAATGAAACAAAATGAAAAGGGGGCGAAAACAAAATTAAACAAAACACATTTTGGTTTGTTTTGTTCCCATCCCTATTCACAACCGATGGCTTTCCATTTCATCCATCCACCTCCACATAATTTCTTCTCCAGGAAGCATGCACACCCCACTGCTGCTAAGGAGAGTACGTTCCTGTACCGAAGTGATGATTGCTTGAACTCTGGAGGAAGAGTGCCTCCTTTTGAAGGCTGCTATTTGAAAACAGGAGTCTCATTCAATGTAAAGAAGCCTTTCCTACCTGGTGCCTTTTAGATGTTTTGGACTCTAACTCTCATCTGCTGTACTTAGCATAGCCAGTTATGAGGGACAACGTTACTGCAGCTCAGTAACACCCACAGGGCACATGATTGAAAGGCAGCTGGTGTGTGGCCTAATGGGTCATGTAATGGGTGAAACAGCTCTACAGCACCATCTTGGAAGAAGCAGTGAGCCATGGCAATATATACTTCCTTGGAAAGAAAACATAAAATGACTGGCCTAACCCAGACCTGTCAAGTGTCATGTTTTAGGTAGGACATTCACGGATCGATCACTCTTTCCTGCCATCTTCCTGAAAAATTATTTCTCCCTGCAATGTCCCGCATGTCCAGCAGCAGGCAGCTGAGCACCAGATGTTGCTGGGCAGCCATGTGGACAGCCTCCAAGTGGCCCACCAGAAAGCACTTCTCCCTGCGCAACTACTAAGCCACACCCCACCAGTTGTCCGGATTGGTATATATATCCCCTAGAAAGCCGAGACATGTAGGTCACAGCAGGCATTTTGAAGCCAATGCAAGGGATTATAGGAACCCTGTATGCAAATGAGGCTCCATCCCCTAGCTGAAGGACCCGGCTGCCAGCACCCTGCCTCCCTGGAACTCCCAGTCCCAGGTGGCCGTGGGGAACACTTGACAGGTTTGGCTTAACTACTGACAGATCATTCTGACACATCAGTCTTTTATATGAATTTCCCAGTGTCAGCTTTCTTAACCTCTGTGCATTTGAGAGAACAGATGAAGGGAGAACCTGCATGTGTAGGGTTCTCCATGTGATCACGATCTGGGCATTCAAGGATGTAGAGAAGATTATGTTTGTTCAGCAAAGATGAGCAGGCTCTTTCAGTAGGTAATTCTTCACTGGACATCCAACAGGAATGAGGATGGTGCCTCTGGGGTGGGCAGAAGTAGGAAATTGGGCTGGAGGGTGTGCCCCTTCTCCTCCCTCCATGCATTCATGACTGAGTGAAAGGGAATTTATGAGTGGGGCTTTTTCAGGCTTCCATGCAAGCTGAACAATTTTTAAAGGGGACACTTTTTCCTTTTTCATGGAATAAATCCATTAAAGAAATACATATTGGAATATTTACAAAGCACTATCATTTGATAGCTGGAATGTTAATTGACTCTCTCAGATAGCTGTACAAGTCCTAGTTTGCATTTGATTTTAAATACAATGTTGAAATTGAATAAACATTGGCAAAGTCAGAGTCCCTCTTAAGATGCTTGAGGCAGGCAAATATGTAGGTATCCTGCATTTTATGAGGGCATATTTCAATTTAATTCTCTCAAGACCATTATGATTATTAAAAGTGTTGGAAAGATTAGAAGAAACTGCTAGACTTCTGCATTTTATGTCAAGAAGTATATAATTCAGGATATAATTTCATTCAGAAGTCAAAGAGTAAAAAGGCCTCACAACAACCAAATACGTGCTGTAATAATTCGTTACAGCAATCCCATACTGACCTATGTATAGAAATGTAAGTTTATATGTTTCAGTGCTTTGACTCCCATTACAGAAAAGAAAAACACTGAGGAATTTGCTTATTAGAGCAATGTATATGCAGACAATCTTGTTCAACTACCTTGCCAAAGCATTGAAGAGGACATTTGCTTCTAAAATTACATTTAAATGCCTCCAAATTTACAACAAATAGTGCAATGCATGTTCAACAGAGCTTTCATCCTCCAGGCCACCTGTCTTTCTGATAAATTGCTCTTGTTAGAAATACTATTCTCATTTTCCTATTGCTTAGCACCGGTTGGACCTTCAATTCCTTTCTGAAGTAATCACTGCTAGCCCACACACATACACAGTCAAGTGCACTCTAAGACTTAAGGAGGAGTGAGTGAATCCAGCACAGCCTTTCCCCAAATTAATTAATTTTTTTTTTTAACCATATCCTTCTTTCAGAAAAGGTCATGAAGTTGGGTCCAGGGAGAATTTGTCGGGTGTTCAAGGGACACGATTTCCTATTTACATGGGGCCCTTGGATATGTTGCATTTCTAAAGAGGAAATGTTGTTTTCTTACACGTACAAATATTAGGAAACTGTTCATTTTTCTTATTCATTTTTCCAGCTGTGAACAAAGATAAAAATACATGATCCCTTGCCTTCCCCTATAGTTAAATCTCCCTCCCCACTCCCCCAGTTTGGCCAAAGTGTCTTTTTAAAAAAAGAAGCTATGCCATTAGTAGGATGATGAAGTTTAGCCAGTTGACACTTTGTGAACCTTATTTAGTGCAAATGTGGCTTTTATCTCAAACCACAAATGTTATAAAACTCTAGGGCATCCTGAGTTGATATTAAATCATAGAGGAAAGCATGAATAGCCCAGTTATAGTAACATGCAAATAAAATATGAGGGCCTTTTCTAAAAAAGAAACACAGAGAAACTACAGGAACAGGCTGGGAAATGTCTGTGGAAAATTAAGAAAATAATCTGTATTCTGATATTGAATGGAAACAAGAACTTGAAAGGTAGCAATGAATACATGCTGCAGAAGTCAATCTGATAAGCAACTGCACTCTCTCAGGTGATCAACATTGCTCTTTCACCCTTCGACTTCCCACTAGGAAGCTGCTAGCAACCATATTTGCACCAGGTTGATCGTTGTATCGAAGTGCTTGATACACTTTGTAGAGTGTGGTTGGGATGTTCAGCAACCTGTAAGGAAATTGCTGCTAAATGCTGTCAAGTCACATTCTAATAGCGACCCTGAAAGGGTTTTCAAGGTACAGTGGTACCTTGTATAAAGGAATTAATTCGTTCCAAATGAAATTATGTTAAGCAAACTTTCCTTTATACAAATTCCCATAGGCATGCATTGAAAATGGAGTAATCCCATTTTTATGTTGTACGGATTCTCCCCATAGGCGATTATGTTAAGCAAATTTTCCGCATCTCCGGAATTTTTTATGTTGTACAGATTTTATGTTATACAAGCTCTTTGTTATACAAGGGTCCACTGTATATAAGATGATTAAGAAGAGGTGTTACCATTGCCACCTGTCCAAGCCATGGGGATTTGAAGCATGGTCTTCAGAGTCCAAGTCTGTCACTCTGTCTGCTATAATACACTGGATCAAGACAATTGCCTGGACCAAATCAATGAAGTCATGTGGAGCTGAACATTTGCCATACGATGACTTGCCAGAAGAATGAATTAAACCAAGCTGGATTTGGGGAAAACTGCGAGCTCCTTTCAAAGTGCATGAAACCAAGTTGTATTGTAGCATTTGGTTATACAGGCAAGCACATTACTTATGAGGTTTGTTTAGTTCAGTGATATCTCCTTTACCTTGTGTCTGGAAGGAACAGAATCACCAAAGAACTGAAGTGGGTATGTCTGTTATTAGCAGCCCAGCCCATCACAAAAAGAGAAATGTTTGTACATGAAAAATGCCATATCTCCACTGTGCTTTTAGGATGCAAGATGGAGTGACTGATATTCACATGTCAAGAGATCCATCAGTTACCTCTAATAGGGATGGGCACCTTACGAAAAATGACAAACATTAAAATTTACAAACTGGAAATGGCAGGGGAGCTTCTGCAATCTCTCAATAGATTCTGATAAGTTGGAAAAGTTACATTTTGGGGGGGGGTCTGATTTAACCCCCCCCCCCGCAGCATGCTGCTATTCTGAAGTCCTGGGGTGCTGCATGGGGGGGGACTTTTTAAATCGGAGCCAAAAAAATTGTAACTTTTCCAAGGTTTGTGGTGAATTAGTTTAAGGGGATATATGGCTGAAGAGTGTTTAAACTATCCAGCAGGAATTTAAGGTAGAATAGATTCTGATTCATTCCCACTCTGTAATTAAATTTTGTATAATCCACTGACCTTAATGGGCTCAGCGTTATATGTGTGCCTCCTTTTCTGGAATGTGGCCATCATGTGTTGGTCACCATGACAGGTGTGTCTGGGTGCTATGTCAACATGCTATGGTGTTCATAAAGGGCACCTAGCTTTATTGAAGGTATTAGTTTGGGGATCTGCTGTCTTTTAAATACATGTGAGTAGGATAGCATACTTAATTACCATGAACATCACATTTAGCGCAAGTCCTGAAGCAGACAGTCTAAATACGCTTATTTATATAGCAATTATAGCTCAGTCAGTGTCACTTAGCATACAGGACTGAAAGCATAAGCTGCACAGATATGAAAAGCAAACCAAACAATGCTTCAAAGAATAACCTTATAACCCCAAGAAAGCAAGCATTGTTCATTAGTGCTAGGCGGTGAGTCCAAATAAATATGTAACCTCTCAAAAGTGTTCAGGCCAACCCCAGGGCCTGACAAACCTTGTTCTTTCGGAGACCTCAGGAAGGTGAAGGTGAGCCCTTGACATGACACTTTTCATTTGAATTCACTTCCTGTGCTCTGGTGTGCTGGAGGTAACTTCCCAGGGTACCTCAGCAGGCTTTCTTCACACAAAATCACACTGTATTTGCATTTTGGTTCTAATGTTGAATTTCCCTTACATGATTCAATCTTATTCTCCCAGTGGTACCATTAATATTTTAATTTAATCAGAATTTCTGGAACTTGTTTGCCATCCAAAGCAAGTTGGTTACCTGTCAGCCTCCATCAGCTTGTCATATTAGAGGTGATTGTTCCCTGAATCTAATCTACTTTAAATGATTTCATTGGGTAGAGGTCTATAAATCATCTCAGAATGGGCCTGACAGTTGAAGGCTTAGGTAAGTAAACAAATCAGGCTTGCTTTACTTTAGGCAGCAATGAACTTGGCTTTATCAACTTCTTATTGATTTGTGCATTCTAAGAGGTCAAAAAATATCTTTAACATAAAAAATATTATTAATATAAGTACAGTTTTACAACCAACCATAATCAAGATAAGTCCCTACATTCAGTGATGAGGCTGACTTAAGAATGCTACAGATGGCATTTCAATGAAGTCCATGATGCGGTTTGAAATGATGAATCCATTTCCAAACAGTTTGCTTTCCCCCTTTCCAATCAAAACAGAAATTAACTGAATATTAAGCAACCCAGAGTCCCTCTGGGCTGCAAGCCAAATTTATAAAGCATAATGTGATAAGGCTGCAGCTCTGAAGCTAAGGCACAGTATAGTATGTGACTCATCCAATATGTTCACATTTAGTTACATAAATGGTATTTCAAGAAAAGGAAAGAAAAGGAACACGAAGCATCTGAATGAAGAGAGTGTTGGAAGTTTCTGAAATATTTGCTAAGGAATAAGAAACAACATAGTAACTCGCTTCAGAAAGATGGCAGCAATAATGTGCCCTTGATGATAAGACTTTTGAAAAAGCCTTATTAGACCTTATTTATGGTAAGCCAGTATGCTATAATAATAAATTTTAGTCTTGTATAATGTCATAAGAGATGTAATTACATCCCCCCTTGGAATCAAGAGTGTGAGAGAAGAACTTTTCATGAGGTTCCTGATTCCTGAATAATAATGCCAGATTTAAAACTCAACAAAACACCTTACATGTAGTCCCAGAACTACCTTGATAATAGTAAATGAAGAGATGGTCTTAATAAATCTAAGACCTTCTGCTTCTCTCTAGTAAATATGAACCTTTGGAGATGGGAGAGACACTTAGAAGTGCTCAGCACCGTCTTCCAGGATTTAATTTTTACCAAAACTAGGATTCATAGAATCATCAAACGGTTTAATTGGAAGAGGGCTCTATCCAGGAATCCAAATCAAACCAGCTTTGACAGATAGATGTCCAGTTTTTTCTTGATTACCTCCAACATTGGACAGTCTTTTGCCCAGAAATCTTCCAGCCTAACGCCTCCTGAGAAGCAGTTAACTGGTCCTCCTCTAATGGGCAAGGTTATAAAACACGTTAATAATAAACTTCCTACTTTTTTTAAGACCAACATCAGAAATAAGGTGTCAATATCTAATACAGTAACACCGCCGGTTCTGGGACATCCCCCCCGCGGATAGCGAAATCCACAGATAAGAGCAAATGCTGTTGCTGTCTGCTGCCGCTGGTGAGCTTCCCTCCTTGCCAATGGGCTCAGCAGCGAGGAGAAAAAAGAAAAAAAGAAAACTTACTGACACTGCCACAGGCTGGCCACTCTCCTTGCACCCATTGCTGCTGCAGGCCATCCAGGTGTCCTCCAGAGGAATTGGGACTTAAGAGGACCCACCTGGTTAACCAGTCTTTGAACTTCCCATTCAGGTCCTGGGCAGTGGAGCAGAACTTCCAGTTCAATCTCAAACTTCTGGTTTGCCACCCGAGACCCGAGGGCAGCCCACCCCATTGAAGGGCAGCCGGCATGTAGAGGCGGCAAGCAGGTCGACTAAGTTTTCTTTCTCCCCCCACCCCTTGCCACTGGGCTCAGACCTCCCCTGGAACTGCTGATCACCAACCTCACATAACTGAATCCACGGTTGGTGAATCAGCAGGTACATGGGTCATAGTGTATTTAAAAATGATGTGAGAAGAAAGGTTGACAGGAATGTTACTTGTTAAAGGTATTACTTGGCATGTTCTCAGTGGTAGTAGGCTGGACATTCTTTGACAGCACATGAAGAGCTTTAGAGATCATGTAAAACATCTCAGCTTCACTTTGCACAGAAGCTGCTAGTTTGTGACTTTCCTTAAAGAACATTATTTCTTATGGTTGCAATAGGAATTTGAATTACTAGATGCCTGGGAGATGGTATTTTAAGGTACCAAGCCAATATCCAACCAGATCTATGCTTTTACTTAAAACTTCTTGCAGCATTACATTAAAGTAGTACATTTAGAAGTGGTCAGTTGGCTCTTTATGGGGCAATAGTTTCCAAATTTGGGATTCATTACTGTCTGGAAGCTTTGAGAAATGCCACACGCTGTTGGCAGTTCTAATGCATTTTAGCAAAATACAGTATTTTTTCTATATTTTGTATAAAAATTAGACTAAAAAGTGAGTGTCATGTTATACATGGAAGTAAGCTGAGGTGAGAACCGTGCTGTTGTGAAATTGTAATTTTTGGCTGGAAAAGTGAAGATCATCTGATACACGAGTGTATCTTATAGACAGAAAAAACTGGGTAGTCTGAATTTATAAGGTAAATGTTTGGTTACCTTCTATAAATCTTTCCAAGAGAGGGAGTGTGGAGTAATATATACTCTCTGAAGAAGTCAGCTCAGAAAACATTTTGATTAACATATTAATAATGTCAATTTAACAAGTTAAAATAGTTTCAACTCTAAACTTTCATAGAAGTGGATTAGTTTCCTATTTTCCATGCTTTACTATTTAATTTTCAAATTTATCATTCCTAATTCGGGTAGTGATGTAGACAGTCTGCCATGATCCAAGTATCTCTCTTCTCTTTAAAAAAAATCACTTTATATTTACTAGGCTGGAGACATGGCTTTGTAAACTAGTTGTAAAGTCAAGAACTAAGAGGAAGATCTGGATCATAAAAGGGCTTTGCTATTTCTTTCTCCCTTCTCTCTTCTTTGGTGAAATATTGTATCTTCAAGGACTTGATCCCGGTGAAAATCTTGTAGAAAAACATGTATCATTGAGTAGTCGTGTAGTATTGGGGGATTACACAGCTGGTACAAGTGCTACCAATGGCAAACAAGGGGCACCTTTTCTTCATAGAAAGATAATTCTTCATGAGTGTGCACTATGTGGGCAGAAGTTTTCACTAGCCATCTAGTTTAGCCTTGAGATCCCTTAACTTGAAATGCCAGGAATTTGATTCCAGAAGCCTCCTGAACTCCACCATTGATCTAATGTCCCCCACAGCTTAAGTGATGAGCCTAGTACGGTATTTATTTTCTGATGAGAAAGTCCTTGATTGCTCATAATTTTTATAGGCACTAACAGTTTTTACAATTCCTGAGACAACTGGGTTCACTTATTTATTGTTTTGATTATATTTTCTTTCTTTCTTTCTTTCTTTCTTTCTTTCTTTCTTTCTTTCTTTCTTTCTTTCTTTCTTTCTTTCTTCTTTTTGGAAAAATGTATTTAGACACTTAAATGCATCCATTCCTTGTTAGGTCTGTTTTAGGTTCTCAGTTTATATTTGAGTTATTGCTTGTAAAACACCATTTAATTTAAAGCTGCAGCTGCACTGACATCAGAAATAGCATTTTATTTAAATGAGGTGTAGGGATTGCAGTGACTTTTAATATTGTTCTTACCGACTTTCAGATCTTATTTAAAGAGTGTATTGGTTCCAGAAGAGTTCAGATTTTAAACGCCAAATGTGAGGCAATCAGAATTACAATGATATATAAAGGGAGGAAAGACATACAAAGTGGCCTATGAACTCTTAATGCTTTATACATATGCATTGCTGAGACACATATTGATTTTATTTCAGTAACCAGTCAAGCAAGGGTAAGAAGCAATGTTAAAATATAAGGAACAAACAAGAGTGAAAGAACAACTAGTTGGAGGGAGAAGCATTAAAAATATTGGAAGAAGCATGAGCAGACGTCTTTTAGCCTTATGATCCAGCAAAACTAGTTTTACATTCTTAGCATATAATTTTACCCCTTTGCATACAGGGATTGACAGTCAGAGGCTACACTACACCAATGTGCAAGTTAACATCACTGGGATTATTATTTACTTTGCTGCTTCTCTGTGTTTTCCAGGGTTGTTGTCAATTCTTTGGTGCCAAGGCCAAAGTTTAGGTGTGAATCTTTGGTACCAAGTTCCAGGTCTGAATCTTAGTCTTTGATACTAAGTGCTGAGTCCCTACTAAAAACAACCATTTTTTCCCAGAAAAAGGGAGGGTAGGTGGGTTCCCACTCATGAGTTGAGTCCGAGACATTGGAAAAAACAAAACAGATCACCGGTGTGACAAGTCCAACTTGACAGTGACTCTCACGATTCAAGCCCCCATCCTTGTTTTCTTGCTAATGATGCTCAGGAGTTTGTCATAGATCTGGTGTGTGTGTGTGTGTGTTCCTCATTGTGCCACATTTATTACAATCTTGTACAATTTATTTCATCTGTGAGCAGTTGTTATTTAATACTGCAGTCTGGCTGTATACAAAGAAACTTTGCATCGATGGAGAGCTGCCAAGTCATACGAAAATGCCATCCTTCTCTTCTCAAAAGATTTTCATCTACATAACCATTGGGACATGGTCATCCAACAAGGCCTTGCCCAACAGTGGCAAGTAGAGATGGGCACGACTAGGAAATTTTTTTTCTGAGTTGTCGTTTTTCGGGACAGGTCCGTTTTGGATCGTTTCTGTTTTTCGCAAAAATTCGCAAAAATTTGTCATTTCATTTTTTCATTTTTTCGTTTGTCGTTTCTACCGCGATTTCCATGCAATTTGACATCCGACCGAGACTTGCGGGGGCAGGGAGGTGCAGGCGCAGGGCGGGAGGCGGTGGCGGGGGTCCATGGATGGATGGCGTCAGCGGCAGGGGGGAGGGGTGGGTGGGCGGGCAGCAGGGGGGAGGGGCAGGCAGGCGCGCAGGCAGGCGCTGGTCCCGCAAATGAGCAGGCGAAAAACAGTTTAAACTGGCCTGGGTGATGGACTTGCTGCATAACAAGGCTAGTGCATCCTATATAAGCAAACAAAGTGGGGCAGAAAGAATGCATTTCTTTCTTTTTTTCCCTCTTGGTCTGCTGAATCTGCTGATGCTGAACCGGTCAGCCACCCTACTTGGTCTGGCTGACGTGCCTGTTTGTTATACTTTTTTGTTGTTTGGTTTTGAATCCATCCCATCTCCCCTCCACCTCTCTCAGAGGGTCTCACACAACAGCACAACAACCAAGCTAGTAGAAGGGGGGGTGCCAAATCTGGCACACAACTTTCACAATGCACAGGGCAAGTAACTAAGTGAACTGTAAATTCTTCTAGATGTAATTGTAAAATATTCTATAGAGGTGGGTGCCCTTCAACAAATATGTTTGTTTGAGTGCCTGACTCTAAATAAATGAATGAGGTGTTGGACAAGTGAAAGAGTAAGTAAGTAAAATGTATTTGTAAAATTTTCTATAGAGGAGGGTGCCCTTGGCTTGTTGCCAACAAATGTGTTTGAGAACTTTGAGTGCACTGGTTGGCGACGAGGAACTCTGTCTACTCAGTCTGTACTCTGTATATTTTTAAAATAATTTAATCCACAGCCTCCAACCTCCCCTTCTAAGCACTAGTACTGGACCTTGGCTGTTGCTTGCCAGTTGCCACTTGCTAATGAACTTTAGAAAATAGAAAATAAATGGTAGTATTATATTTTTAGATAAAAGTTATTATAAACTGCTACTAGGGTAGGGTTGCTTGCTTGCTATTCCCTTCCCAAACCCCAATCGCCACAGCAGCAGAGCTGTAGGCAGGGTAAAAGGACCTTGGCCAAGTAAATGAACTTGGTTGGAAATTGGGATAGAAAAGAAATGGTAGTATAAAATAATATATATTTTCAAAATAAATCCACAGCACCTACCCTCCCCTCCCGCTCCCACTCAAACCTTCCCTCCCCCTTGAAGCAAATATAAGCAAATAAAAAAAGGAAATCTTCCTCCAAAATGCAGGAGAACACAAAAAAGAATAAACTCTGCGTTGCTATTCCCCACAGGGAATGAAAGAAATTATTATTTTTTCCTAAAAATTCAATTGAATCAATTCCCTCCCTGCCTAACACAACCGCGACCGCGAAATCGAAACTAGATCCAAGCCCAGACTGCGACGGACTGGGACTGCCTCGCCTTTTTTATGCCCTCTTGCACATCCAGAAGTGTCAGTCAAAACCTGGCCATGTGATTGGTAGAATGGGTCCAAAAATTTGCATGGTCCCATCCCATGGCCAGCCCATCATTGCGCAGGTGTAAAAAAATAAATAAAGAAAAAAATAAAATAAAATCAACGGAGATGTATTTTGGCAAGACAAACCCACTGCTGCTACTGTAAAAATTCAAGCGTTTAAAATAGCTAATTTTCGCATGTTTCTGTGGTGCTTTGGTGGGTTTTTGGACCACAATTTCAAAAAAAATATTGCGGATGCCATTTTTGATCCCCCCCACCCGCACACCGCATGGCAAAAGCAAACGTGATGATGCCCCCCCGCCTGGTACCAGCAGTGCAGCAGTAGCACTAGCCAAGGAGAGGGGGCGGGGAAACCCTCCCCCAATAAAACACCCTTCTGGCCTGGTAGGTGCCCTCAGACAGTTTTCACCTGCTTTTAGGGCCGGGAATTGGTTTAAAACAAAACAAAACAAAACCTTTTTTCTGTGCCGCTTGGCATCGCGGGATCACCGCGATGCCAGGAACGACAACGACAAATCAGACCCAATTATTCTTTAGTCGGTTCGAGTTCGAGTTCTGGCGGAGTAATTCCCGTTACCGTTTCCGTTCCGTAACGGAAATGAATAACGGAAACGGAAACGGGAATTCCGCTAAGTCGTGCCCATGTCTAGTGGCAAGCATTACAATTCAGTCTCAAACCCAAATGAATAGGGACACTGCCCCGGCTTCCATATGACTTCAGGATGTGCTTCATACACTCAATAAAGATTTCACAGAAGGTGCTTTGATCTTTTTAAAATGTACACAACAGTTGGTTGAAGAATTCACGTACAGTATTTGCCAACATTACGCAGGACATGGAAAACATATAGAATTATTATTAGTGCATTAAATTCAAAAGTAGCTACAAGCGGCACAAAAGTAGGTAGGGCAGCATTTAAAAAACAATTTGATCCTCAGCTTTAATGATATGCTCAGATCTAAGTGGTTTCCTGGTTACATTAAGAAGTACTGCAGAAGCAACTAAACTGAAATGTTCCTGGAGTGTCTATGTGGTTTTTTTTTTTAAATACTTGGGAACTCAATTTATATGGTACCATATGAAGATCAAATCCAGATTCAGTTTCAAGACAATGTGCACATTTGTGTTCAAACAATAAACTTCCAAGATGGTCATTTAATATGAAATACTTTGTGCGCGTGTAAAGCTACAACAGCTACATTTTTCAAAAGTGGTAAAAGAACAGATCTAATATCACCTCTAAACTTTTGGAAATTATTAAGATCAATATTCCGTGCTGCAAATATGAATCTTCATTTTTCTTCTCATGCAAAGGTATGTCAGATTTTTCTCCCGTATAAGACAGTACAATATTGCATGATGGAAGTGCCTGTGAAAATAAATTGTTTTGAGCAGTTCCAGGCACCATTTGAATAACAAAGAGGAAATACAATGACACTTGATTTGCAGCAATTTTCTTTTTCTTTTTCTTTCTTCTTCTTCTTCTTTTTTTTTTTTTTTGCTTGCTTTTGCAAAAACTCTCACGGAGGCCATTCAATGAAAGTTAGTTTTTTCTTCTTCTTTGAATACTTAAAGAATGGACTCTATTTTAACAGACAGATTTTAGAGTAAATTCAATGACATAATGTTCAGTCCGGAACAATCAGTTACATAATTGCTGTATTTCTCTCTTTCTTCCGGCGGGGACAAAAACCTCAAAGAAAGTAATGCAAGAGGAGGAAAATGTATTTTTGCGTTGAATGGCTTTAATTGAGACACCTATTTCTGGCTATTCCCAGGTTGTGTAATCCTAAATGGAATATTGGTTCGGCCCAAACAGGTGGGACTAAAGAAAAGTGGGGATGCGAGTAAGAGACCTGAATCAGAAAGAGCAGGAGAGCTGAAGCGGCTGGAGCTGCTGATGCAACTTACAGTAGACAGCTCAGGTCCACTTGGTCTAGCTATATTCCTATATGCTCGTGGGGTGAATCCACATAATGAATTCATGCAATTCACTGAATTAACATCTTATTATAGGGTGTTGGAGATCCCTATGTTATCAATACCTAGCCCATTTGAGGAAAATATCTTGGTTTTTTGTTGAATTTGCATTCAAAAGGGCACTTCAACTTTGCAGTTCTATAAACAGCTTCTGTATTGGTGCTGTTGCCAAGGTCTTGGGTACACCATCTGCAGTACTTTGCTGTTGTTACAATTGCTTGTGTTGTCTTTTATATACAACTGCGAACAAGAGACTCATTTTGTGAAATTGTGTTTGCAAGACTCATCAATAGATATTTAAGTGAATTCATAGCTAGACCCAACTTTGAAAATGTGGCATTAGCACAACTCTGTTCCTGCGTGTGTTCTGGCAGTCTGACCATCAGTGCAGCAAAAAGCCTGGAGGGATGGAGGGAGGGATGGAATGGGGAAAGAGCCATATTTTACCCTGATACTGAACCTACTTATCAAGATACCTTTTATGCCAGGTTTCAGAATCAGCTGGCCTAATAGCAGTTGTGTGTCCCCCTACTCTAATCCTTGCATGACAAGGCAAGGGTCTGCCCATGGTCTCAGTTTGCAGCCCTGACTTCTGAGGGAATGCATTGTGACTGACATGTCAATCCTAATTTAGAATATTTGCCACCAGCATGTGTGTGTGTGTGTGTGTGTGTGTGTGTGTGTGTGTGTGTTGTGATGTCAAGTAGGAACCCACTTATAGTGACTGTATTAGGGTTTTCAAGGTATAGAAATGTATAAGTTCTGACACGTGTTTATGATGCAAGTTCCTGTATCATCACAGCAGTTAGTGGAGAAACTTTGCATGTTTTGCTACATCCAGATGACTCATACAAAGCTAAAGAAGTACAGATTCCTATCAGATTCCATCACCAGGGGCTATACTTAAACAACAAGGAAAAGTGACCTCAGTATGTGAAGGAATAGGTATGGCCTCGCTAGCAGATAGTTCAAGGAAGTTAAACTGCAGTGAATATGTGCACATGGAGTAGATGCTCATGACTTTGGCCAAAGTCATATAGGTGACTTTTTTAATTTGCCTAATTATACTGCTAATGGCATAGAGCCAATAATCTTAACTTTTGGAAGCATTATAGCTCAAGTGACTTAGCATGCAACAGGTATGCCTTAGATTTCTTTTCCAAGCTTGCAAGGTCAACAAGTCTAATTTGCACATTAAATGTTTTATTTTTATTTTTATTTTTATTGTTTTAATGTAGTGGTCATGTACTCTAAAGGTTGTGGTTATGTGTCTTTGGTAACTGAAAATGGATTGAATTGAATAAAGGCTTTTTTCACACTCAAAAACCTCTTTGCTTTCGAGCAACCAGAAATAGTTCTCTCTCTCTCTCTCTCTCTCTCTCTCTGTGTGTGTGTGTGTGTGTGTGTGTGTGTAAAATGGGTTATATGGGTCCAACAGTGCTGGGTTTGCCTCCAGACATGGCAGAATTGCCCCTCAGCATAGGAGCGTGTTGAGTGGAAAGATAAATATAATTCTCAAAATGGTCCCATTAAATTATCTTCAGAAATATTTTGTCTCAACTCCAATAATATACTTGAATCATTTTAAAATCTACAACTCACAGAAAATGAACTTACAAAAAGACTTTTTTTGCCATGTGTGTTTCTTTACTTGTACATATTTATCAAAATTCCTCAGACATTTATTGTTTACTGTAAGAACAGAAGGAATAGATGAAACTAGAACTGTAAAACAAATAGGGACAAATGGGGGAAAAAGTATTTTGTACAAAAGAACCTCTAGTACCATATGAAAACTGTCAAGGAACCAGATAAAAATCCTTTTAAGGAACCATCATCATCTATTTACTCTTTAGAATTCTTCCCGCAATGTTACTTATAGATAGAATAGTGTAGTGGTGGCAACGGAAGATCATAACCAGAATCTGCTAAGCAAAATTCTTGTGAGATAATCCAGGTTTGGTAGACTAACTTTGGTCAATTTGATTTCTTTCAAATACAAATTCTTCAATTCTTATGACTACATCAAGAATATGATTGCTGCAACGTGTATTGGTGAGCGGATAGCCAACGAGGCACATAAATACTAGCACTATGAGACAAATGATAGGTATAAATTATTTGCAAGCTTGCGAAACAGCAATTTGACTTTTTATGAGCCTGTAACAATGCCCCCAGAGACGAATGTGTGAATTTCTGTAGATCATTGCATTTTCATGGCTATGGCATTAAGTAAAGATTGCAGCTCCAGGTTTTGAATTTCCCCACTCATAAATAAGGGCCATTTTTTTGTTTTTATGTCTGATTTTTGCATGATGTATATATATTCTAATCCTGGCTGAGATGCCTTCGAGGAATAAGAGTGGTAGCTTCCCCCCCCCACTCTTTTTTCTTGGGCGTACAATTTCATCTTGTACATCTGCAGAAGCCATACATCTTTGGTGCCGAGGCTGCAGTGCCTTTATCAAGGGTTTTGCATCAAAACAGTATTCACTTGTACTCTTAATGTCTAACAATTTGCTGATCATGCATGACAGATTTACAGAACTAACATGTTCTGGATATATGGAAACTTTATTTCACAAAAACATTGCTGATTCATAGAATCTTACTGTCACTGATCTGTTTCTCATCATAAATGTTACATTTATTGGAGCTGACTACGTTTTTAAATGATTTTTCAAAAGGCATTCATTCTTTTAGGATATCTTCAGGCAGTCGGTATGATGGGTGTCTTTTGGGAGGAAACAAAGCACTCTTTGTCGATTCTGTGTACTAATTTTCTTTTGGCTGGCCATTTAAACTTGTTTAGGAGAAATATGCATTATAAACATCACAGGGTTATTGCTGGAAACAGGAGCCCAATGACACTGTAATTTTTTAATTCACATGCCTTTGCTCAGCAGATCTACGCATGTGGAGCAAATGTTCAAATACATGGCCAATTGTGCCATAAATTAAGAGACGAAATGTGTGACGTTTGAGAAATTTGGGGATACCAGGTACAGGCAGCTTCTTCCCCAACTATGAAGATGCCTCCCCACTCAAATAGCCAGAAAGAGCACCTAGCTTTATTGAGAAATGTGATCCAACCTAAAGTGTCCTCTCATCCCAATACAATCTGCAAGTTGGGTTGTGACTGCACAGCAGGAAAAATGTGCATTAATCTGTTGTGATCTATTTTCTCAAAGGTAGATCCCTGTTGCTATAGTCATCCAGATGAGTACAACACGTTTCTCAAAGAGAGAGGGGGGGATTCTCATGGCAGACAGTTTTCCTTCCATTTATAGACTAATAAACCAGCACCTTTGATCTGACAAGCTGAAAATTGGCAATTTCTACTTTCACATTTTAATACACTTTTCTCAAGTGGCTTAGTGATAATTTGTTTTAGTGCTGACTTTGGAGAACTCTCTATAAATTGTTTGGAGATAACAGGCAGACAACTGAGAGGAACTGATAAACCGGTGAGCAAGGCTTTACGTTCTACCTGGCAATTGCACAGGCAGAAAGCAGAGAAAAACGATGTCACCTAATTAGAAGCACATTAAGCCACCCCTGGCAGCCATTCCCTATGGAAGAGTGATGATTCCTCAGTGATCTTCTCTTCAGTTAGATTTGCACTGTATAGTCATAGAATTATAAGATCATAGAATAGTGAAGTCAGAAGGGGTCAACAAGACCATCAAGTCCAACCTACCTCCTCCATGCAGGAACACAAATCAGTCACCAGTTTTTTAAATTTCATTTTGTTTGTGCCAACACTAATGCTAATTGCAAACTATCAGTGTAAATGCCCCTTAAAATATCTTGAGTGGGTCCCCATTTGGTAATACAAAGAGCTACCGATTTCCTTTTTTTCCCTACCAAGTGTGTGTTGCGTCGTTACAGTTGTGACCAACTCTTTGTGACCCCATGTCCATGGAGTTTTCTTGGCAGGAATACTGGAGTGGTTTGCCAATTCCTACTACAGGCGCCTACAGCACCTGGTATTCCCTGGTGGTCTCCCATCCAAGTACTAACCAGGGCCGACCCTGCTTAGCTTCCGAAATCAGGCGAGATCGGATGTGCTTAGGGCATCTAGGCAGCATTCCCTACCAAGTATTTGCCCCTTTATTAGTAGTCTGTAACACTATCTCTAAAAAAGAAAAAGGAAAAAACACTACCCAGAGAGAGGGGGGACACTTTTATTAATTGGTTGGTTGGTTGGTTGGTCGATTTGTTACATTTTTATGCTGCTTTTCTCCAGGTAGAAGAACTCAAAGTGATTGGACACTCATTCTCTGACCCCAGGACAGGCATCCTGAACTAAATAACTTCAAAAGGTTAAATGCAATGGGAAATGGTCGAACTAGAATATACTGAAACTCTACCTGCCATGGTTTGAACAGAATTTGGGGTAGGGATGGGCATGAAACTGAAAAATTGTGTTTTGTTTTGTTCCATTTCATCCCTCGTGTTTCATTTTGTATCATAACATTTTTTCAAACAAATTTTTTTTACATATGAAACAAATCCCCCACTACACCAGTTCTCTGCCTGGTGCTGTGTGGGATTCAAAAGCCTCCTTGCAACCACCTCCCAGCTGATTTTGTCAGCTCCATCCCAGCTGGGAGGCAGGCAGTAGGAGGTAAGGAGCAGTCAGGCAGAAGTAAGGTGTTTTGAACAGGGAGTACTGTAGGCAGTGAGCCCAGCCTCCACTGCCCATAGCCCACCCTGTCCAGAAAACCTCTCTGGAAGGAGGGGGGAACAGGAGAAGGAAGGAGGCAGCGGTACATTCAAACAGTGCTTCAATTTACTGCTGCTTCCTTCCTTCTTCCTTGCAATTCCTGCCTACCAGCTGGGGCTTTTTGACAGGTTGAGGTTAGGAGAGGGGGTGCACTGCTCCCCACACATACAGACCTGACAAAAAGCCCCAGCTGATATGTGGGGAGATGAGTAAAAGGCAGAAGGGAGCAGGGTTTCCCCCCTCACTGCTCCGTTCTGCCTTTCACCCCTCCCCTGCCTCTAAGCTTGGGCTTTTTGACAAGTTGGGGTTTGGAGAAGGAGCATCCCTTGCTCCACACCCCATGCTGTCAAAAAGCCCCAACTTGGAGGTGGGGGAGGTGCAGTGAGGGGGGAAATGGCTCCCTTCTGCCTTTCATCCCACCCCCGCATACAAGCTGGGGCTTTTTGACAGGTTGGGATATGGGGGAGGGGTTTCCCCTGTCCAAACCCTTACCTGTGAAAAAGCCCCAGCTGGGAAGCAGGGGAGTGGAGAAAGGCTGAACGGAGCAGCAACTGGGGGGGGGAAATTCTCCATTCTGCTTTTTGCCCCTCTCCTCACCTCCCAGCTGGGGATTTTTGAAAGGTATGTGTGTGACGGGGATGGGTCCCCCATTTCCAAACCCCAGTCTGTCAAAAAAACCCAGCTTGCAGGCAGGGGGAAGGGGTGAAAGGTAGACGGAGCATCAATGGGAAAAAACTTGCTCCATTCTACCTTTCCTCCCTCCCTCTGCCTACCAGCTGGGGATTTTTTACAGGTTGGGGTATGTGGGGGGAAGGCTGGCCCCTCTCCAAGCCCTGCACTTCTAAAAAGCCCCAGCTTGGAGGCGGTGAGAGGGGTGAAAGGCAGAAGGGAGCATCGAGGGGAAAAATACTGCTCCCTTCTGCCTTTTGCCCCTCCCCGCCTACCAGCTGGGTTTTTTTGACAGCTCAGGGTGTGTGTGTGTGGGGGGGATTTTAGAGAACCCCCTGAAATCTGGAAAGATTTGGGGTTAACAGGACTTAGTTATGAAGCTCTAAAGAGGCTGGGGGTAGTAAATTGGCAATTTTATTTATTTATTTTATTTATTGTTAGATTTGTACCCCGCCCATCTTCCCGGGGGAACTCTGGGTGGCTTCCAGCAGACAGTAAACAAGTTCAATTGGTAATAAGTACAGTAGATAACATACAAGTTAAAAGACACTGCTAGCACCCTTAGCATACAAGTGGAGAAGGCTCAATAGCCCAATATCTTACTAATCAAAATAAGCGGTGATGGCAATGGTGGGTTAAAAAAAAAAGCCACACAACTTGAATAGGTTAAACTTGGTCACCAAAGGCCTCTCGAAAGAGCAAGGATTTGAGAGCTCTACGAAAGGCCAGCAGGGACTCTGCAGAGCGCACGTCACTCGGCAGGGTGTTCCACAACGAAGGGGCCGCCACTGAGAAGGCCCGGTTACGGGTGGTGGTTCTCTGGGTCTCTCTAGGGGTGGCGACCCGGAGTGAGTGTGCTCGCGACTTCCGGACTGGTCGGCCCGCAGTTGATAGTTGGGCGATCCGCTCTGCCAGGTAGTCCGGGCCCAAGCCTTGGAGGGTTTTATAAACTAAAACCAGCACCTTGAATCTGATCCGGTGCACAACGGGCAGCCAATGCAAGCGAGCCAGGACTGGGGTGATGTGGTCATAATGATGCACACCATCCACCAGCCTGGCTGCCACATTTTGTACCCGCTGCAAGCGCCGGAGGAGAGTCAAGGGCAACCCCATGTAGAGAGCGTTACAGTAGTCCAACCTCAAGATCACCAGTGCCTGCACTACTGTTCTCAGGGAGTCACTGTCCAGGTATGGGCGGATCTGGGCTATTTGATGCAGATGGAAGAAAGCAGATCTGGTCACGGCAGCCACCTGGGAATCCAAGGATAGCGCCGGATCCAGAACCACGCCAGATTCCTAACCCTATTTGCCAGCGGAAGGGAAACACCCTCCAGACAGGGGAGAGGGCCTCCATATCCAGACGGGGAATTCCCAAATGTGTGTTGGGAGCAGGGAGGCAATTAGGGAGTTAATACCAGCCCATTTAGAGCTTCATAACTAATTCTCCTTACCCCCCAATGTTTCCAGATTTCAGGGGTTCCCTGTTAACACTTCAGAAAGGTACCCCAGCTACTTTGGATCCCCAAGGCAAGTAAATTTTGATTGCAGTTTTTAAAAAATAATTTTGAGTGCTGATTTTTTAAACAATATGCACTCAAAATTACTTACCTTGGGGCACCAAAGTAGCAGGGGTACCTTCAGAAAGCCATTTTAGGAAACCCCCTAAAATTTGGAAACATTTGGGGTAAGGCGGTTGAATTGTGAAGCTTCAAAGGGGGTCTCCCTAGGAAAAAACCTTCTAATTGGAATCATATGGAAAGCAGAGGCAGTGCTATCACTCGCCCTATCAGCTTGTGATTCCAATTAGAAGGGTTTTTTTCCTAGGAGCTTCATAACTCAGCTCCTTGAACCCCAAACCTTTCCAAATTTCAACCCCTGTCATTTCCTCTAGATCAAAGCATTTCATTCTAGAGGGGGAAATGGTGTTTCTTTTCATTTGTAACAAAACGCTGCTTCCCTGTTTCGTTTCGTTTCGTTTTGTTAGCTAGCAAAATGACAAAATAGTGTTTTCTTTATCGTTAGGTGCCCATCCCTAGTCTGGGGCTTTTTATTTAATTAGATCTGTTAACCAGCTCTTCCAAGCAGACTTGTGTGTAGTACTACCTGATTGTTGTATATTTTGTGTCAGGCTTCTGATCAGCTCTTTCTCCTTGTAGTTTTTTGCACTCCTTCCATTATATTGGGCTTAAGCAAAGATCATTCTCCACTTTACACGTGCCTATTTATTTATGCTTGAATATAGTTGTTATACCACTTACCTTCAATGGCTCTCAACAACTAGCATTAAAATCAACACTGGAATCTGTAATTCCTTGCCCTCTGGATGGTCCTCTCCTATTAATTATTACTTAGTGATCACTGCCATTCTGGCTGTCTTGTATTTCTAGTCTACACCATCTTCCCATCTCTTTGATATCTGTGCAAACACCTGAAGAAGATATATACAGTCTTTAATGGCTTATAATCAAACAAAGCTTGTTAGTGTTTAAGGTACCATAAAATTCCTTACTAATTTTGCTAGAACAGACTCACATGTCCACCCCTCTGGAAATTTTTGTGGCCTATATTTTCTATTATCCTTTCTCTGATACCCCACTCTAAAGGGCCTAGATCTCATCGTATTATAAGGTTAATTTAGTTTGCAATCCCATGGTCCCAGGAAAGCATGCCTTGTACCACAGAACTGATAAGATTCTCTCCCTGTGGAGTTTTAGAGGAAGCTCAGATCTAAGAGAATGGATATGATCTCAGAGTACTCCTTGCAACAAAGGGAGGAGGTGAAGGGATGTGAGAATTTCTCTATCCTTTTTTGTTTCTTGCTGTTTCAATTCAGTAACATTCTAAGTCTGATTGCATTGCATAAACAGAGATGGAGCGAATTGAAGTGCTCCTCTCCCAAGACATTTCAATTTGCTTCTGTCTCTCAAAGGTAGACTTTTAAAGTGAAAGAAAATGCTTAGATTGATTCAGTGCTGAAATCTTGATGCTTAGCCTAGTAAACAGATTATAAAGTAGTCACTCTGCAAGCACCTAGAAAACAATGCAGTAATAAATCAAAGCAAACATGGCTTTGTCAAGAACAAACCCTGCCAGACTCATCTCATCTTATTCTTTAATTGGGCAACCTCCCTGGTAGATAGTGGGAGTGCTGCAGACATAATATATCTTGACTAGAGATGGGCACGAAACGAACAATTTTTCATTTCTGTTTTTGTTTTTTTGTTTCGTTATGTAACAAAATGACAAACAAATTTTGTCTCTAAAATGAAACGAAAGGAACAGAAACACCGGAAATTTTGTCATGTGTTTCGTTTCCGTTACTGCAATATGAGTGAATTGCTTAAAATCCTAAAAAAATCACAAAAAATGAAATAAATGGTAACGAAATGGTAACGAAACAAATGAAAACAAAAATAATTTTTTTGCAAAAATTCACAAAAAACGGAAACGAACTGAAACGGACCCTCCAAATGACAAAAGACAAACGAAATGCCATTTTTTTATTCGTGCCCATCTCTAATCTTGACTTCAGCAGTGCCTTTGACAAAGTGTTCCATGATATTTTTATTAGCATGTTAATGAAGTATGGGATGATAGAACAAGTGCCAGGTGGATACACAGTTGGTTACAGGATTGTACTCAGAGAGTATATTTCAATGGCTCCTTCTCAATCTGGGAGAAGATAACAAGCAGGGCACCAAAAGGCTCAGTCCTGGACCTGGTGCTCTTTAACATTTTTATTAATGACTTGGATGTGGGAGTGCAGGCACTACTTATCATATTTGCAAATGACACAACTTTTGGTGGAATAGCTAATGTCTTGGAGACGAGAACAAAAAGATTTTGATAGGCATGAGCACTGAGCTGAAAACAACAGAATTAAATTTAGCAGGGAAAAATGCAAGTTCTACACCTAGAGGAAAGAACCATGTGCGCAGTTACAAGATGGGGGATAATTTTCTCAGTAATATTATGAGTAGAGATGGGCACAAAAATAATTTTGAATTCATTTTGTTAGCTAACAAAACAAATAACGAACCAACCCATCAAAGAAAAATGAAACGAAACGAAACAGAAATTTCCTTTTCATTCATTTCATTTTTCATTCGGAGGACACTTACCTTCCTGCTACACCAAGTCCCGATGTTCTCTTTGGTGCAGGGAAGCAAGCGCTTCTCAGTTGTGGGGGGGGGGAACCCAGCCCCAGCATCGGGGCTTAAACAAAAAATTACTTGTTTTTTAAAAAGTGCTGACCCAGCCCAGAGCCACATGGTAGGCACTGTAAAATGCAAAAGATAAAAATAAAAAATAAAAAAGAAATTTATAAAGTGCCGACCTGGCCACGGTGTGTGTGTGTGTGGTTGGCGCTGTACATTTTTTTTAAAAAATGAAAATTAAAGTTAAAAAAAAAAGGCACCACCCCAGCCCCGGGGAAGCAGGCACATCCCAGCTGGCGGGGGGGGGGGGCTGGCATTGGGGCTTAAAATTAAAATCAAAATTTAAATTTAAATTTTAAAAAGTGCCGACCCAGCCCAGGAGCTACATGGTTGGCACAGTAAAATGTAAAAACTAAAATAAAAAATTAAAAATTTAAAAAGTGCTGACCCAGCCTTGGGGGTTGTTTTGGTTCGGTTCTTACAAAATTTTGTTTTAAAAATTCTTACGAAACGAAACAAAATGAACTGAGTTCCCCGAAACAGAATAAACCGAACCATCGGTTTTCTCTTTCATGCCCACCTCTAATTATGAGTGAGAAGGATTTTGGAATTGTTGTAGATCACAAGCTGAACATGAGGGCAATGTGGCTGCAAAACCCACAAATGTTATTTTATGTATTAACAAATGTATATCTAAATTCCATGAGGTACTAGTTCCCCTCATCTCAGCCCTGTTAAGGTCCTATCTAGAATGTTCTGTACAGTTCTGGACACCAAACTTTATGAAGAATGACAACAAACTGAAGCAAGTTCAGAAAAGAGCAACAAGGATGATCAGGTGGGTGGAAACCAAGCCCTGTGAGGAGAGATTGAAAGAGCTAGGCCTATTTAGCCTTGAGAAAATACGACTGAGAGGACATCTGATAGCACTTTTCAAATGCTTGAAAGGTAGTCACACAGAGGAAGAGCAGAATCTGTTCTCAATCATCCCAGAGTGAAGGACACATAATGATGGGTTCAAGTTACAGGATGCCAACTTTAGGCTGGATATCGGGAACAACTTAACTGTTTGAAGAGTACGACAAAGGAACCAATTAGCGCAGTAAGTGGTAAGTGCTCCAGTGCTGGAGGCATTCCTGAGAAATTTAACCAACTGTCAAATTAGCTTTGCTTTGGATTCCTGCACTGAGAAGAATCGTGGACTTGATGACCTTAAAAAGCCCCTTCCAACTAAGTTTATTTTATGACTTTAAGTCACAACCAGAGTAGGGCGATTGAATCAGGGAGATTTGGTGAGTCAAGTCCATACGTTTGACTGATTTAATAGGCCTACTTTAATCGTGACTTGTTATGCTAAGGAACAGAACGTCAGGCAGGATATTGTAACCAAACTGGTTTACGCTCTTCTGTGCTGTTATTTTTGAAAAATCATGAACTTGGCTGGAGGAAAACAAGTGTTGTACTTCAAGGATCAGTTTTTTTTTGCTGTTGAATTTTTCCCTTTTCCTTAGAGCTGTCATTAGTGGGGGCTTAAAAGGTTAATTCTTCCTAATTGTAGTCCTCTTGGATGTATGTATGTATATATATATGTACAGATACCATGTCTGAGCTTAGTTGCTAGTGCCAAGGAAAATCTTGGATTCTGTTCAGTTTTCTTCACATTTATTTTCCTGCCCACTTAACAAAATTATATTCAATGAGCTGTGGGAGAAATTCACATCAACGGGCCATGTAATGCAATTTCTAGTATATATGCAGGAAGAAAAAAAAGCCTACATTTTCTTTCATTTCTGTCAAAATCAATCAAATTGTACTGAACTGAACATAATCTCTTAGAGAAGGGAGGGGGGACCAAGGCAGGCAGTTCCATTGAAATAAACTCTGTTACATAGTAACATGCACATATTTAAGAGATCTGTTTTCTTTTTTCTTTTTTTAAACCCTGCCTAATTAGTTTTTTTTTTTAATCACCCACACAACTAAGGCTCTTCCCTGCATAATTTATGACATAGAGGGGCCGGTGTCAGAAATCAAATGTTGTAAATTAAAAATAACAAGTTTGAGACTAGTGATTCAATTAAAACCCTAGAAAACATTGGATTATGCATAATTGAGAACTTGTATGCAGAGATGCTTGTCATGCTTGTCAGCTTGGATGGGGGGGATTGGATTGGAGCTGTCAGGAGCATTTAAATCAACTCTGTAAAAAAATGAGAAAACAAAAATGATATTTATTATTAACTTCTAGAGCTCAGAAATAAAAACGGAGAGGTATTTAAATTGAATGTGTGGATGACAAGTCTTTATTTATAGCAGAAGTTAGAAAACTTAGTAATGACCCTGGCAGAGATGTGAAGATATTACCTTGCCATTGAACTGCTCTCTCCAGCGAAAGGATTCAACAGCTGGCAGGAAGACTATTGGCAGGAAGGACAGAGATTCAATCCAGATTGAGGAGGCAAGAGACCATATTCCACTCATCTTTTTCATGTTCATTCACACACCTTTTCTTAACAGCTCCGGCACAGTCAAAAATGCAGTCTATGAAATGATTGCATATAAAATGTTGTTTCTCTTCCCCTCTCAGACAAGCCTTGTTTCTGCTTTAATATTTGCAATACTCAGATTTATAACATCCTTAATTTCCAATGTCCTCCGCCTCCTCCTTGAACGAAAGAGGCCATTTATAGCTTATATTGCATGTGGCTTACTCAGTAAACTGAGCATTGAAAGACAAGGCAAAAGCCAGGCAGGAAGATGGTTTTCATTTTAAAATAGAGTCTCCTCATCATCTTTACCAGTTATGTGGATATGCTACACCTCAGCAGTGGGATATTTTACAGCAGTCATCTATCTATCTATCTATCTATCTATCTATCTATCTATCTATCTATCTATCTATCTATCTATCTATCTATCTATCTATCTATCTATCCATCCATCCATCCATCCATCCTGTGGGATATTTTGCTCTAGGACAATTGTTAGTACAAGCCTAACCATGAAAGATTGTGGAAATAAACTATATCCCTCAACTAAAGTATGTCATTAATTTACTTAGCAAAAGGTAAGCCAGTTTAACAAAGGCACACATTAGAAAGTACTGTAATACCTTGGTTAAATTTCTTCTAAATTTTGCCTTGATCAACAAGTAACATCTTGCAATACAAGTAACTGGAGCAGGTCACATGATCACAAGTGAGCCAGTGGTGACTCCCTCCCTCCCTGCTGGATTGTGGGTGATTGTCTGGAACATTCAGTCTCAGACAGCCTCCAAACCAGAGGTAGGAGGTAGGAATGAAGTGTTCCCTTGAACCAGCCAGTGAAATTTTCAAAGGGGAGTGCAGATTAGGGGTTTGTTTTATTTTCTTTATATTTTTGTTTAATTTGTTTTCATCATCCTTTCTTAGTTTTAAACCATTTCTAGTCATGGGGCAGCTAGTCATGTGTGTATAGGGCGACAAATTGCATTTTATTATTGGCACATTAAAAACACAGAGTAAAATCCAATTAGTCCCTCACTAAGAAGGGAAGTGTACTTGCGTGTAGTGCAATGCGAGTACAGATCTGGCTTAGGGTTGGGGTTAGGGCAAGGGCTAGGCTTAGGGTTACGGGTAAGGTTAGGGTGAGTTAGTGGGCTGCACCTCTGGGTGCCTCTGACCCACTAAGAAGGACAGTATACTGGTGTATGGGTTAGGGTTAGGGTTAGGGTTAGTGGGCTTTTTATGCCCGACTGGCACATCCCAGAAGTCTCAGTCAAAACCTGGCCAAGTGGCCATGCAATTGGTGGAATGGCTCCCAAAATTTGCATGGTCCCATCTCATGGCCAGCCCATCATTGCGCACTGCGCAGGTGTAAAAAAATAAAAATAAAAATAAAATAAAATAAAAGCAATGGAGACGTTTTATTGCAAGAAAAACCCACTGTTGCTACTGTAAAAATTCAGGCAGTTAAAATACCTAATTTTTGCATGTTTCTGTGTGGTGCTTTGGTGGGTTTTTGGACCACAATTTCAAAAAAAATATTGCGGTCGCCATTTTGGATTCCCCCGCACCGCATGGCATGGCGAGACGCCGAGGATGCCCCCCACCAGAGCAGCCCAGGACAGGAGAGGGGGGGAGGCTGGGGGGACCCCCCCAGAAACCACCCCTCTGGTAGGTGCCCTCACTCAGACAGGCATATTTTCGCCTGCGTTTTTGGGCAGGAATTGGTTTTTTTTTAAAACAAAACAAAACTTTTTTTCTGTGCCGCTTGGCATCGCGTGATTGCCACGATGCCATGAACGACAACAACAAATCAGACCCAATTTATCATTTATCGGTTCGAGTTCGAGTTCTGATGGCTTAATTGTCGTTACCGTTTCCGTTGCGTAACGGAAACGAGGAACGGAAACGGAAACGAGAATTTTGCCAAGTTGTGCCCATGTCTATTGTAAACCATGGTATTACTGTAGTCCAAGTCACAATGCAGCTAAAGTGAAATGGTAGAATTTCAGATGATCCCTTTCAGTTTCACAACAGACTGAATTAATCCCCCAGAATATGTTCTTAGGAGTCATTTGTCAGGCAGTTGGTTTGTGCAGTAGCTACATATGAGCTTTTAATGTAAACATTATTTTTAGACCTCAACTGGACACAGCCTTCAAAGAATATGGCCGATGCAAATCCATCAAACAAGCCATGAAAAGTATGGAACCTTCTGAGAAAGTCCTCTTTAAAGTGGCACATTTTGTATCATGATAAAGGATATGGATATGAATATGGATTTTGGAATTTTGGGTGCAGGGTAACAAAGCTACTGCTCCTTTTATTTTGTGACTAATAACATGATTATATAAATATTAAACAAGCAGGGCTTAATTAGAAGATCAAATCCTCATGCTTCCGGCAGTAAGTCACAATTAGAAGTGGCCCACTGAATTAACAGAGTATTGTGGGTCAAATCAGTGATTCAGTGGGCTGCTCTAGTTGCGATATACTATGCTAAGCAACAGGATTTCAATCAGTGAAACATTATGAAGGATGCAGTTTAATGTGATGATTTTTTTTTATTGGAAATGAAAAGTACGTAAGGCTTTGCCAGCACAAAACATTAATGGAAAAGCAACTGGCCATTTTTTTAAACCATAGCAACATTTTACAGAGTTTGTTGACTATTAGTTATGGAGTAGAAATGAGAAGAAATCTTGATTTTGTTTTTGTTGTTGAAAAGGGATGTCTGCTAGGACCAGGGCTGCAGGACTCAGCCTCTTTGCAGAATCGGGTCTGCACTCAGGCTGAGGCAGTCAGGGAGTGCAGTTGGTGAACCTGCTATTGGCATACAGGTAGCAGCGGGCACTCCCTGTTCCTTGCCTCAGCAACATGAGACCTCTGGACGCTGGAAGTTAACACCCTATTATCTTGTTCCTTCCTGGAACTCTGCTATTCTGTAAGTCTTCCTGTTTGGCAACCCCCTCCCTCTCTGACTGTGTTTGTGTGGATCTTGAACTTGGAGTGGCTGATGACTCTCCTTGTGACTCTTGACCTCAGACTGGCTGACCATGCTATTGGCCTCTGGGGACACCCTGGCACCCTTTGCAGATATCCTAGTGGCTGCCCATGCCCCAGCTGTTACACTCTCTTGACATGCTGAGATAGCCTGTTGAGAGTTGGGAATGCACAAGACATGAGATGACAGGCACCTTCACTGATCTATTCCAAACGCACCGGCACAAAACTACTGCTGTTCCCTTTTTTTGAAGCCAAGTACGCAAGCATGCAGCAAGCAAAAAGGACTAGTTCACTGGAAAGGAAGACTTCAGATGCTTCAGATTTTTTTTAAAAAAATGCCACACAACAAAGTGCCTCCTTGACAGGGATTGGACTCAATGACCCACGGGGTCCCTTCCAGCTCTGTGGTTCTAAGGTTTTTATAACCATAATGGTTTATCTACACAATTTATGCAGTTCACAGATCTTGAACAAAACCAGTTATTGCAAATGGGAAAAATCTTATCAAAAGCAGCCAAAAGCATTTGCAGGTGAAGAAGTCATTGAAAGAAACATGATGAAAAAGGAATTTCTCCTGAGTATGAGCTGGTTGGGGCAATGTTGGCTGTGTGCAGCAACACCCCAGAGGGCAAGGGACTCACCAGGCCCAGATTACAGACGGGCCTGGTTGATCCTCTTGCTCCTGTTCCTAGGTTTGAAACACTAACTTAGGACCACCTCATTTGGGAATTTAAATAGAGTAGGACCCCTGTACCTGCTGGGGATTGGTTCCAGGCCTTCTTGTGGATAATGAAAACTGCAGATAAGAGAGAATGCCTGCCCACCCACCCCCAAACTGCTGTTTCCTGACACTAGCTTGCTTTATGACTGCTTTTTTGCTCTATGGCCACTATTTAATATAGTAGCTTGCTTTACAGCTTGATTTGTGGCTGCTGAATTATTTAATTTTTTTCCTCTGCCAACCGTGGATAACTGAATCAGTGGATAATCAATCAGTGGATATGGGGGTCCTACTGTAGTCAGTAAAGTTGTGACCTGAGTTTGAACTCATCCCTTGTGTGCCACCTCTTTTTTACCAGTTGTGACACACTTGTTTTTTTGACAGACCTTCCAATGGAGGTCAAATTAGCTACCTGTCATCTCTCAAGAGTCACTGCTTCATGTCTGATGGATGGATAAATTGAATCTTAAAATTTGCTTACTAATTTTAATTAGATAGTGGGAAGAACCATAAGTTTGTCTGAGGTGCTTCTATTCACTTCTTGTTACAGCACATTTAACACAGGTGAATGTCCATTGGAATGAGCTCATGGGGGATATACCTCACCCTGCTGATGACGTTTGCTTCTCTGTTCCTGTAGATGATGCCAGATTAGGAGCCACTACAGATGGCTGTTATTTAGGTGACACCAGTTTAAGAACAGTGCTGTCATTGTTCAGTGAAAGGATGACTAAGTAGATGGAATCAGCCAACTATAAACATAGTAGACATGGGCATGACCAGAAAAAAATGACATTTCGAGTTTTCGTTTGTCGGAACAGGTCGGTTTTGGGTCATTTCCGTTTGTCGCGAAATGTTTCAAAAATTTGTTGTTTCGTCGTTTCGTTTGTCGTTTGTCATTTCCACCGCAATTTAGCGCGATTTGACTTCCCAGAGCATAGGGGCGTCCCGCAATCAGGACCGGCGCTAGGTGTTTTTGCGCCCCAGGTGGTGGGCGTGGTGGGGGTGCGGGCGGAGGGGGGCGGTGCGGGTGGGCAGCGGTGGCGGGGGACCATGGGCGGGCGGCGACAGCAGCAGGGGGGAAGCGCAGGTGGGCGGCGGCGCCGGCGGGCGGGCGAGTGGGAAGTTAGGATATCACTTAGGATAGAGGTTCTGTTCTTGGCTTGCACCCCAAATGTGTGTGTGTGCAAGCAAACTGAAGTTGGGAAAATAGAAAATAAATGGTAGTATATAATATATTTTTAAAATAAATCTACACCTCCCACTCCCAGTCGAATCTCCTCCTTTATCCAATATCAGAAAAAAATCCTCACAAACTGCCCAGAGAAGAAATAAAGAATAAACTGCTATTCCCTTTAGCAGACAAAGCTGCAGAGAATCAAAGAAATTATTTTCTAAATTCAATTCCCTCCCTGCCTGCCTAACTTAAATCCTAAAGCCTCTAGTCTCCCTCCTCAATCTCAATCAGATCACACCAGCACCAGCAGCCAGCCCTCCTCCCTCAACCACATCCATACACCCGACTGTGATTTCTGGAAGGTGCCTCGGCTGTTTATGCCCTCTGAGACATCCAGAAGTGTCAGTCAAAAACCTGGCGATGCCATTGGTGGAATGGTTCAAAAAAATTGCAAGGTCCCATCCCATGCCCAGCCCAAATGGGCAGGTCTAAAAAATTAAAAAATAAAATAAAATAAAATAAAATCAATACAATGTTTTATTGCTATAAAAAACCCACTGCTGCTACTATTAAAATTCAGGCATTTAAAATAAATAAATTCCACATGTTTCTGTGGTGATTTGGTGTGTTTTTTGACCACGATTTCAAAAGAAAAATTGTGGTCGCCATTTTGGATCCCCCCCACTGCATGGCATGGCAAGACGACGAGGATGACCCCCCCCAGCCTGGTGCAAGCAGCCCAGGACAGGAGAAGAGAGGGGAAAGGCTGGGGACCCCCCAGAAACCACCCCTCTGGTAGGTGGCAAAGCCTCAGGCAGGCATATTTTCACCTGCTTTTTTGGCCGGCCGGGAGTCGGGGATTTTTTTAAAAAAAACTTTTAAAAACTTTTCTGTGCTTCGCATTGCACGATCGCCGTGATGCCACAAACAAAAACGAAAAACCCGACCACTTTTTTCTTTTTTCGGTTCGAGTTCGAGTTCTGACGGCTTAGTTATCATTACCGTTTCCATTACGTAACGGAAACGAAAAATGGAAACGAAAACAAAAATTTTGCTGAGTCGTGCCCATGTCTAAAACATAGTGTTATAAGCATGTTGCACCATAGTTACTGTCACACCATTTGTGTAGACCAGGGATGAAAGACTGGTGATCCTCCAGGTAATGTTGTACTCTTTTAGCAGCAGTCAAGATGACCAAAGATCATGGATGATGATAATCAACATATACTGGGCCACAAGTGCCCTCCCGCTATTGTTGACCTTAACACATAGTCCGTTATGCACTGCAGATTGAAGAATCATTGGAAAGGTCAGGCATATGGTTAGAAGTCCACAGATAAGATAGAAATAAATATTTGAGCAATTTGCTTTTTATACCCCTTTAGTTGGCATTTTAAAACCCTTACTAAATCCCTCAGATAGCCTATGAGCACTTGGTAGCATTTACATAAACTATCTTTGTATCTCTTTCATCATCTTTCTTTGATGTTTTATTAGTTACATGGTTTAGCCTAGAAAACTCTGCAATTTCTTCTTGGTTTTTTATATATGTAAAGAAGTAAAAGATTGAAGATTTTAATTTAAACCATTCTGAGAATTCTACAAATTACACAAGAGCTAAAAATGTGAGCAGAAAAGTGATGGAAATTAAAGTAACATGAAAATGATGAATAATATCTCTGAAATCAGGTTACTGTTCTGAAAAATATAATACACTAAAGTAGCCCATACTATTTTAAGTTTTGAATCATCTGAATTGCAAATGAGAAAGCATACTCTTCCTACTGGAGGTAGTACTTTCAGGAGTAGAAAGTTTTACCTTGTTTAAACAAGAAGGGTGCTTTTGCCTTGTACAAATTCATTGCCAGAGAAGCAGAGGAAGGTGAATTAAGTCTTTGTTTTAGTGTAGGCAAACAGTTTACTCTGTTAAAAGTGTGCAGTTTGGTCAGGATTGGAGTGGGATTGTTTTGTAGTGGCTGCTTTGCAGTATGTCAAGCAGCAGGTGCTTGGCTGCCTGGCTGGCTGCTTCCTTATCTTTTCCCCCAACTGTACTGTCAGAGAGTCAAGACCCAGAGGGCCTCTGTTGTGCTGAATGGGGGGGTGGGGGGGCACCAAACTCCTTCTGCTATTTTCCCTTTTCTCAGTTTTGGGTGCTTTGTTGCTTTTTGAATTGCTTGTTGAAAGAATGCCGGTTTGCTTTGTTTTGGGCTTTTTGCATTTTTTTTCCATAACTCCTTCCTGCTTTTGGAATAGATTTCTTCTCTGTTGGCGTATGTTTCCTTTGTGTGTGTGTGTGTGTGTGCGGGGGAGTAAATCATAATGGTTCTGTGGGACATTGGGAGTGCCAGAACATTGAATGGAAAACCTGAAGCAAAATTAACTGAAAGAGGCTTTCTCTTTGGTGTTAAATGAAAGGACCCCCAGGGAAAAACATGAAAACTAACATGGAACATATTTGCATGTCCCTAATCCTAGTCTCCCATCCCCTACTGTTGACTTCTGGTTGTCTACTTCGTGTGGACATTTTGGCTGTGTTTCTTGGGCTCTCTTTGCTTTCTGGTTCAACAGGACTGGCTTGACTCTAGATTGCTCTTCGACTTTGACTTTTGATCTCCAGTAGGATCCATTCTGTTGGACCTCTGCCCTGCCTACACCCTGATTCTGGATTTCCCCAGGTGGGCTTGAGTTGTGTCTCAGCCTGCCAAGATCATACTGTGGGGACCAGCCCACCTGGGAGCAAAGCAACAATCTAAAAAAAAAAAAAAATCAGCTTGAGTGCCTTCATTCTTGAATTTTATGAAAAAAAAACTGCTTGTGTTCAAATGTCATAATAAACTCTGTTTTGTGTTGTAATAGATTAACACGTTCCCCATCATAAATTTGAAGATTTCCCTTTGAATAGCATGAAAATACATTTCAAAGCAAGTGACAATGTATTTTGCGCTATTTTCCACTATATAGATATCTTCTATAGCTGCTGTTTTATTTCCTTGGACTACATTGAAGTAGAGAATCAGACTTCCAGTGAATAGGAGATATATGAATCTTCTGTCCACAGGCACATAAGTTTAGGGCCCATTTAATTTAGTAGAATATATGTCTGAGAAAGCCATTAGAACTACTGTGTACACATAATACACAGTAAAATAAGTAAATAAGTAAAATAATTACAGAGTTACTGGTAGTGCATATATGCATATGTTATACAGTAATTTCATTCTTACTGTTTCAAGTGTATTTTCAGAAATCTAAGATTCACAAGTAAGCATCCATTTTAGTTCAGTTACGGTTCCTCACATTCATTCCTATGGCTTGCTGTTTATGCATGGTTTATAGACAGCTATGTAAAACAGGCCCCAGCCATCAGCAGGCAGGCTTTGTTTCTCAAAATGAAATAAATTCAGAAAGGACAGGCTGGCTGGATAGTTCAGTGAGTTGGATATCTGGCTGGGGAGTTTGATACCTGTCTGCCTCCTGAGAGGAAATCCAGGCTATGTTGCCATAGGCAAGCTGCACAGTCCCAAGATGTCCCCAGAAGAAAAGAATAAGAAGTACTTCTGAGTACTTTCCACCTAGAATGCCCTGGAAGGGGTTGCCATAGGGCAGAATTGACTTGATGGCACATAGGCCACCTGATGGCCTTATGTAGCAAGATCTCAATGGCTTCACTTATAAGCTAACCATCCTACAAGGCAGTCGTAGGTTCCTTTCTTGCAAAACAACATGGCAATTTTTGCCTGTTCAGATGCCTACAAATTTTAGGTGCCTTTAAAAATGCTTGGAAATTCATGAGTCAAGCACAACCAGGAACAAGGTGGATCTCACCTAGATTTCCCCCCAAAATGGGAAAAGCAGGAAAGTATGCAAGAGTGACTGTATTTAAGAGAGGAAAGTCCTGTATTTGCAGGGGTTGTTTTTAAAGCATTGTCCCATGGAAATTCAGTTTAAAGAGAAAAAGCCATAAGAAGGGAACAGGCTAGTAACAGCCTTCAAGTCACTTGGACACAGAAAGCTGTATTAAATTTATAGCCATTATTTCTACATTTCTTCATACAGTATTTATCACATGCAGGACTGTGCCCCCTTGTTGATGCCTCACCTCTTTTTTCATATCAAATAGGTGGCTAAACTCAGTGTAACAAGGGTGGTTACTTCATGTCCTTCTTTGTCCCACAACTAGTTTTGTACCATGACAGCGTTGGTGGCGATCACGTGGTTTTGTCCCTGTTTCAGTGTTTCCACGGTCGTGATAACTTGTCTTGTGACAAGTGTTACCTCACGGTCTTGTACTGTGACAAACACTGAATTTGTCTAGCTTCCTTGTTCCTTTTGGGGGGGAGCTTAAAAATTCTTTTTTCGATATTTCACTTCTGAAAATTCAAATTCTTTGTAGGCAGGGAAGAAGTCTTTGGCTCATCTGGCTAGCTTTCACTTTCTCCACATGGCCGCATTGGAATGCTCTGGGTGATAGCTTTCAGACTTTCTTTGTTCTTTATTCCTTTTGCTTGCAAATTAATTGTCTGTCTGGTGTCCCTCTTGCCTGGCTTTGAAGTTTGGTTTGTTTTATTGGTATTTAACGGAGGAGGGCAAGGGAGTGGTGTTCATCTTGGGTGGGTGGGCACTTTGAATGTAACACCCAACCCAATACCTGGGACAATGTTTTCTGACAGAAACAAATGTTTTGTTGCGTGACAGTTGTTACCTCACAGTGTCTTGTCTCAGAACAGAAACTGGGAACAAACAGTGACAAGGAAATATCCTACCCCAGTGCCACATACAGATTTGTCTCACTTAGCACCCGTTCTGGGGGCGTGGTTGAGACAAATTTCAGCTATTGCGTGATGGACGTGAAGTAAGTTTTTTTTGTACTGCTCCAAAGTGCAACACTTAGAGAGACAAAACGGATGTGAAGTAACTGCCAAGGATGCCTCTGCTACTTACCTGGAAACACAAAGAGTTCAGTAGTCACAAGTACATTAGGCCTGTGGCAGCAGTGGAACTTGCACTGATGCTGACTCACCAAATGCCAACAGATTCAATGGGTCTACTCTGTTTGTGACTTAATAAAGGATTTCAGCCAATACGTACCAGAAACAGAAGACACATTCCAATACGTACCAGAAACAGAAGACACATTCTATTCCATTTCTGACAAATAGGATAGTGGCTTCATTTTCCTAGCACATTTACTTGTGTGATGCTTATTTGTCCTACATGCTGAAGCCCACTTTGTAAAATGGTGTTTCATTTATTTAGCTCATAGTGGCATTCTTGTGGGTCCAAAGGCCATTTTTCAGATTTGCAGTCCAAAGGTGTGGCCAGTTTTGTTTTGTTTTGTTTTGTTCTTGTTTTTAAGCTGAAGCAGGCTACCTGTACCTTATAGAGGTGGTTCAAATCAAAAGAAAAGTAGAAATAAATGAATAAACAAGCAAACAAGCAAACAAACTAATAAATACTACGGTATGTTCTTGTGTGCTGTCAAGTCAGAACTGACTGACAGCATATCCAAAAGAGTTGTCATTGTGAAGTATTTAAGGAGTGGCTTTCCCATTTCATCCACCAGTGAGTTTCCATAGCAGAGCTGACGAAGAGACCAGGTCTTTCTTGAGTCTTAGTACATTCCCATACTGGGTACCTAAATAAGTATAATCTCCCCCCTCCCCCCCGAATGATAGTGTTGTGGGGTGATATAGACTACTGCATATAGACTGCTCTTGACTTAGTTGTTTGTTTTATTTTTGTAGTATCAAAGAATTAGAGTTCCCACTAAATTTTTATTAACATTCCTATAATCATATTTCCTGATTCCATAATCCAATTACCTTGCACATTTTTATTCCTGTGTTTGAGATGATCCCACCATTACCCCGACAGGTAAAAAGCTGTCGGAGTGTAGGTTTCTGGGACAACTTTTGCAAGATATATCTTTGTATGTAGAACATTATATTTCGCCTTTATCTGGCAATCTCAAGAAAAAAGAGCAATTAAAAATAAGGTAAATCATTAAAAACATTACAACTGCATACATGCATTAACAACTCAGTATCAATAGACTAGCTATCCCTGGAGGCCTTGGTGAATAGCTATGTTCCAACTGGGAGCTTTAAGAGGTTATTGTCAGCACCAGTTGAGCCATAAAGGGGAAAACACTCCATAATGGGGGTGCAAAATGGTTGTGCATAAGAGGTCATGTATCAATTTTAAAAAATGTTACAAGTCTTTAACCTGTAAGAAGCTCATTACAAGTCTTGATTTCCATTCCAGCCCTTTTGATTTCAAAATGGAACATCTGGAATAAAATCTATGTAAAGTTAATGCTGATGGTTTTCATTTTTCACAAGAAGTAGCTTCAAGTAGAACAAAAAGTGACTGTATTGCTATAACTTTAAAAATTAATTAGGATTGACCCATTTCATAGTAGTCCATGAAGAATAGTGCATCAAGACATGGCATGGTTATAAAAGAAATAGAATAGCTCAACATAAAAAAAATGAATTAAACAAGTGTTTGAAAATACAGGTTCTAAAATCCCCAAACCATTAAAAAAAGTAGTAAATGAAATCCCCAAAATAACAGGATTAAAAAAACATCAAAGCAGGCACATATACATCACAATTAGAACAGGATTAATTAGCAACAATGTTCTTTAATCTATAAATAATAAGAGATCAAACAGCCCCACAGAGAGGTGTACAACAATCCATAGAATCCCTCAATCTGAGGTCAAAAAATCTTTTGAAAATCCCTGTGGCTGGTTTTAGAATCATCTTTGTAATTCAGCTAGGGGAATTCATTCCCAGGTGGAACAATACATGTCAAAATCAAGACCCTAAAACCTCATGTAAGCTTCAGATCAGTTAATGTATGAACTTCATTTATCATCTACATTTTTTTCAAGATAATGAAAAATCATGACACCCATAATTAAATAGCTTTGCAACTAACCTGCCACTTGTTAAAAGAAGCTCAGACACTTGGCTAATGAAGATATTATGCCAGATATCAATAATGCTGCTAGTCTTCACAGAAGGCTGAACCATGTCAAGCTGATGCTTAAAATTAGCAAACGATTGCTTAAGCCATTAGACAGACGAATCTTTACCCTACGCACTGTAAACATAACTGAAGTCATTTAAAGCTGTTTTGAGGAAAGGCTAAAGTATTTTGTTGCTGGTTTTCAGTGTTCAAATTAGAATGGCAAGCATAAACATACAAGACATGGGGAAGTTGGTAAAAAAGCAGCAAAGAAAATAAAAAAGATTCATTAGCCATATTTTCTATCACCAAGAGAAAAGGTTCCACATTCCTTGCAAGACCTGTATCAGAATGAAGGCTCCTGTTCTCTGGACTTGCCCCCCCCTCCTCAAACCATTTCAGTTATTATTGGCATTTACTGTATTTAATTTGTACCCTGCCTTTCTATTTCTACCCTGCCAAATGATGTGAAGGTGGTTAGCAATAATGAAAACAAAGTCTGGATGACACACGTAAAACAAGAAGCAGAAAATTAAAGCACAGTATAAAATCCTTTTATACTTATGCTGGCAGAAGGGAAATATTGTGGGACATATTGTGTGATAATTAACAAGTCCCCATTTGGATTCCTGGTTGCACACCAAGGCACCGTCCTGGAACATGGTTAAGAATCCAGAGACTCAGTAATTAGTGGCAATGTGCTGCTGTGAGCTATACCATTTCCTTTTTGCTGGTGTATACATACAATAGGATTTTGGCCAATTAAGAGGCAAAGCCCATATCCAACTAATTAGGCTACTTAAACAGCAATCCAGCTTTCATGCAGAAAGGCTGCTTGAATAAGCATGCCTTTTTCTCTTGGCAGAAAAATGACACTGAGGAAGCAAATGCAGCTACTCTTGGTATGGATTTCCAGAGTCCAGGAGCATATACCAAGAAGACCCAATGAGGAATTGCCTTGAAAGGAGATGAATACAAAAGATTGAGATGGATAAAGATTGCTTTAGAAAATCATAGGCTGAGACTTCACGATCATCTCATCGCTGTTTGCGGTCCCGCTGGGGACCAGTACGAAGAAATCTAACCACACGTTCATTGCGGGATGAGGGGAGTTCCTCCCGACCATGCCCCCTGAATTGCGATTTAAGCGGGATGAGAAATTCCCCTCCCTGGCCTCAGGAATCTCCTCATCTCACTTCTCATTCCAATATGAGTCACACAACATGCCATTCTCCCTCTAGTGGCAGGAGTGCGAAGTGCCATTTGCCAGTACATTCCCTATGGAGTCAGCAATGCAGTGCAGAGAGATTAAAAGACAAATGCCTCAAACTTAGCTCCGTAACGCATTGAAGGCAAGGGTTCGGAGAATCGAAACATCAAAAAAGGAAGGTCAGGCCGGAAAAAATGGAGAACAAAGGCATGAAATTTCACATCTCATCACGGAACGAGGATGTGCTGAAACAGTCATGCCGGTATCATCCATCACACCCATGCATACGTGGGAACAGGGAGAGAACCACGAGACTGCAACTCCCAGGATGAGAGTGGACGTGAAGCAACCATCTTTATTAGGCAGGGGAAAAGTCGCATAAATACAAGACGGGAGACACTTCATATGGCAATAGGACTTGTGGAATGAGAGCTAGGGGATTTAGTACTCCACAAGGTAAACACAAGTCTATAGTGTGATACATCAGGAGGGAAAAGGAATACTTTGCTTCAGAAGCAGTAGTAGTATCTAAATCAGTTTACTCTACATTGATCAGATTACTATGTCCAATTCTGGGGACCACAGGTTAAGAAGAATGCTGAGACGTGTCCAGAGAAGGGTAAACTGGGTGATAACGTGTATTGAAATCAATGCCTAAGAGGAATGACTATGAGAGGAAGGGTGGAGTGAACATGACAGCCATCTTCAAACTTTTGAGTGGCAAGTCATGTGGAAGTCAGAGCAAGGTTCTCTTCTGGAGCTCTCAGAAAGGGGTTTTCAACTCAGCCTTAAGAAGAACTTTGTAATAATGATTGCTGTTTGACAATGGAATTGATGATTTAATAGGCCAGTGGATTTTCCAAAACTGATCGTGAAGCTTAAATAAAGGCTGGATTACTATCTGTCAGAGATGTTTTGACAGGGTACTGGACCTCTCTGGGCTCTTTTGACCCTAGATTTCTATCCTTCTCTACATTTTGTACCATGGATTTCAGCAACTGTCAAATATTTTGACAGATCCATTTAATATCAAGGAACAATATATTAATTCTGAATGCAATATTTATTTCTCTTTTTTTACTGCATGTTTGAATTTAGGCTGGTTTTGGATCAAGTCTCTGTGTAAACTCCACCGTCCTGAACCTGTACCACAACAGAATTAAATGAAGAAGTTCCATCCTAATTCAAATATATGTTGGCTAATGGCTATAGTAGGTTAGGATTAGGCAAAAGCATCTTCTGCCATCAGATACATTTTCCTTCTTTAGGAAAATCTTTGGCTGATCTGAGAAATCTGCCAACACAGTGATCTCTAGCAAAAAGGCTGAGTTAGCGAAGATCTCTAAGCAGGCGTATCAAAACAAGGTTAGAGAATGGGAGGCATGAGCTGAGTAAAATAAGATCCAAACCTCATCCAGGCGAGGAACACAGCCACAATGGTGGCACAGATTTAGGCCGTAGGTAGGTTCCCCTCTTCCTTCTCCTCCTCTTCTCCTTCAACCCATTGTTGGAAATATATATCTCTTTTTGTCTCCCTCTATGCTTCCTTCCATTCCAAGGTTGCCACTGTGTTTAAATATCTATCATCCCCTTCCTCTCCCTATCATACTGGAACTCTAGTTTAGTTAAGAATTACTCACATTCTAATACATTTAGGTCTTGTGGCTACATAAGTCTTCGGGCAAAGGAAGCCTTACCTAGAGCCTCATGGCGCTGTAGTTAAAATATTGCACTGCAGCTGTAACTCTACTGAGGACCTGGGATTCAAGGTTCACTCATCCCTCCATCCTTCCAAGGTCAGTAAAAGAAGTACCCAGCTTACTGTGGTGGGGGTGGACAATGTGTAGCCTGCATAATTACTTGTAAACCACCCAGAGAGTGCTTTACATGTGATGGGACAAGTATATATAAGCAGCTCACTTTGCCTTACTTTTTTGCTCTTTGCAGTGGTAAAATTGGGGAATGCATACCTTTTGACTGAAATAGAAACTCCTATGACTTGTGGTAGATACCAATGTCCTAGCAGCATTCAAAGCAACATTTACCAGTATGTATACTGTATGTAGTCTTTGTGTATAAATATTGAATCATCATTAATATATTTAGTACTCTGTACCAGAGTCCTTCAGTGTTCTCTCTGAAATCAGCAGCTTCAGCCAAAGCCCACCATCAGTGTCTCTGGTGTAAATACTTTGAAGTAAATATTGCTCTGTGAAGGGGAGGGTGAGCAGAAATCTGAAGTGTGGACTAAAATGAAGGTTGCATTTAGCAGTCAGTAAGAGTACCATTTTTTCCAAAGCTGGATATAGAATGGAATTGCACTTATAAAGGTTAGATTAAAACTATTCACCACAATCTATTGTTTAGAGATTTATGCACCAGACAGTGAAAGGTTGTATCATTCAATGGAGCAGGTGCATGCCAATATAAAGACTTGGGTCCCAGATGTTCTTGAACTTTGACTCTCAAAAGCCTCCGCGCTATTGAGTACATTGGTTAGGACTTCAGATACGTGCAGTCCAAGAGCATTTGGGGGCCCACATTTGGGAGCCAGTGACCTCCAGTATCAGATGTGGCATGACCCCACGAACATTTTGCTGGATTCCACACAACAGATGGTGAAGGTGAACTCATTTCTGTTGGTGAACCTCCAATAGACATTTGGTTGGCCACTGTGGCCCAGGAATGCTAGACTAAATAGGTCTTCAGTCTGATATATTCTGCTATTCTTTTGTCCGAAACACAAAAAGTGGCAAGGAAGAATGTATGGAACTTGTCTTGACTCTATATGTAATTTTTCTGAAATGTAAGTTATTCGTAAACTTTATATTGTTTTACAGTACTGCATAACATATCTGTTTTGACATAGATAGCATAGATAAGAAACCACTTTACGGAAATTACATATGAAGACTCCTTCTGCTCAATCAAGTGCAGAACCTTCTGGACACTGGTTAGATGAGTTCATTAAGGGATTACACAACAGCATTACTCCTCAGGATCTTGGAGCAATGTTTTGTAGGACTAGTCCCTCTCAAGGACTGTATAACAGGCTTGCCTATTAAAAAAAGAACAGGATTCAAAAGCTTTCACATGCTACTTCATAGTGTCCTATTGATGTATTACATTATATTTCCCCTCATGTCCACCCAGCATGGCAATCGGCTTGTAGGATAGGAATATGAGGATGTCATTGCTCTTGAAGATGATGAGAAGCAACTGTGGAAGAAGGCAACTTTTAAGAGTCAAACTGCATGAGGCACTCAGTTACACATTTAGAAATGGAATGGAACTATCTTAAAATGGTAATACCCCCTTTCTGTCTTACAAACTTACTGATTCTTCTGCTATATGTCTGAAGAAGTGGATGTGTCCACAAAATGTTACATTAAAATATGAAGGTTAGACTTTAAGGTGCCACATATTTGTGTATTTTGTTTTGTTTTGTTTTTCTTTGATTTTTGCCTGCATTTCTTACTTCTGTATTTTGCAAATTACCTTGCTTTGTTTTATAGTTCATCAGTGGGTGGTAGAGATGGGCACGAAATGAACAATTTTTCGTTTCTGTTTCTGTTTTTTGTTTCATTACGTAACGAAATGACAAACGAATTTTGTCTCTAAAATAAAACGAAACGAACAGAAACACCGGAAATGTTGTCGTGCGTTTCGTTTCCATTACTGCAATATGAGTGAATTGCTTAAAATCCTAAACAAAATCACAAAAAATGAAATAAATGGTAACGAAATGGTAACAAATGAACGAAAACAAAAACAATTTTTTTGCAAAAATTCACAAAAAATGGAAACAAACTGAAACGGACCCTCCAAATGACAAGCGACAAACGAAATGCCATTTTTTTGATTCGTGCCCGTCTCTAGTGGGTGGTAAACACAGGCTCCTTTTTAAGACTTGATTATTCGGGCAGGCATAGAGTTCTTAATGAATCACACAGCTGGAGGACTAACAAACTACCAGCTCCTAAACACAAGCTGAGTTTCATTTCATTCAAATCCCTTTCCATCTACTTTGACCCTGGGCCTGCCAAGTTGGAGAAAGATATGAATGAAAAGAACAGTGAAGGGACTTTTGGGAGCAGAGGAAAATCTAGGCATCTGTTCAGTCCCTCTAGAGTCTCTTCAAAATCTTTAAATATTTCCTATTCCCACACATTTTGGAAAGGTAGGAAGATTAAAGCTGGGAGATGACATCAATGTGCACAGGCATGGGACTTAGTTGCACATTTTTCATGTACTTGGTATACAATGAGGCATTACCTTTATTCATTATATCCTAAAGAATTGTAAAGAAATTTCAAAGTTTGCACAATCTTTTGCAGAATTTTGTCCTTCTTGTAAAACTTCCACCGGGCTTGAGGTAAGGGGGGGGGGAGAGAATGTGTCAGTAGCTATAAAGTAACACAACGCACTATAAAAGTGCAACTATTATTAAAGAGTGGATTTCCAAGTTTCATCTTTATTAATGTGCATTGAAGTCTAGCTGACGCATGTTCAGGGTTAAAAACACAAAGGAGGGCCTACCATTTAGGGCACCCAGCATCACGGGAAATGTTGTGTGCATATAATTATTTGGACTACAGCTCCAACATCCTCCGTGGCTTTATTAATGAACAATCCCATTATATTAAGTTGCATTAATAGCCATAAACAAATTCATATACTGATACCCCTTGGAAAGATAATATTTTCTTATTCTGAGAACATATGCTGTAAACCATGGAACGGGGCCCTGAGTAATTTTGGAGTGAGTAATTTCCGAATGAGCAATTATGAATGACTAAAGTGCAATAGCTCCCCGAAGCATCATCACAATTTCTACAGCGAGTGTTTAATTGTAGCCAGACTGTGTAACCTTAACGTGGCCTGTGTCCCTGCCATAACCCTAGGCACGAGCTCCACTCTCCAACATATGGGAAAATTTTTCAAGCTGATTGCTCCAATCTGATTAGGGGAAGTTATGTAGCTGCCATTTATTCAGCATCTTGTTACCACACTCCAACAGCTGCTTTGCAACATATTCCCATTAAAGTCATTTTCTACTGGCTCTTGTTCCACTGCCTCTGCTGCAGTCACTGTGACTGTTCTGATTGTTTTTCAGGGGGTGCCAGCAATGTTTGCATTATCAGGCAGGCAGAGAGAACAAGAGGAGAAAACCTCTTGTGGAAAATAAGCTCTCTCTCTCTCTCTCTCTCTCTCTCTCTCTCTCTCAAGATTAAGGGCACCTCTTCCTGGGCATTTTTCTTGTTTCCTACTTAGGGTTTTAGCACCAACTGTGGAACAGATTCCCGAAACAAGTGGGCCTGTTTATGATG
>JAHTLZ010000348.1:36446923-36469143 GCA_023846285.1 Phrynocephalus versicolor
TATCTATCTATCTATCTATCTATCTATCTATCTATCTATCTATCTATGTTGTTCTTTTTCAGTCACTCAGTCGTGTCTGACTTTTCATGACCCCATGGACCAGAGCATGCCAGGCCCTCCTGTCTTCTACTGCCTCACAGAGTTTGGTCAAATCCATGTTGGTTGCACTGATGACACTATCCAACCATCTCATTCTCTGCTGTCCCCTTTTCCTTTTGCCTTCAATCTTTCCCAACATCAGGGATTTTTCCAAGGAGCCCTCTCTCCTCATGAGGTAGCCAAAATATTGGAGCCTCAGCTTCAAAATCTGTCCTTCCAGTGAACATTCAGGGTTGATTTCTACCAGGATAGATAGGTTTGATCTCCTTGCAGTCCAGGGGACTCTCAAGAGTCTCCTCCAGCACCACAGCTCAAAAGCATCAATTCTGCGGCGATCAGCCTTCTATATGGTCCAACTCTCACTTCCATACATCACTACTGGAAAAAGACATAGCTTTGACTATCCCCACCTTTGTCTGCTTTATATACATGGATTCGAATCCCTTCTGGTGGTGGTATTGATCAAACCACTCCATAAATATCTAATGTATCCTAAAAAACCCATGAGGGTTGCAGTAAGTCAGATGTAACTTGATATTATGCAACACAATGTGAACAAATTGCTTGCTGAAAGTAATGTTGGAAACTAGAAATCCCATAATTCCCTAGCTAGCATGACCAGCACCTTGCTGGCAGGAGGAGTTCTATTTTTAAAAATAGCGTTGCACACCCATGGCCTCCGGAACTTGCTCCGGGCCCAGTGCTGCCCAACTGCAGCCTCCTCAGTGGTCCCCAAGCAACACTGGGCCCAGAGTGAGCTCTGGGGGCCACTGCGGTTCCTGGACAAAGAAAATTTCCTCATAATGGAAACTGGGTCTCCAGAATGAATTGTTTGAGTTCCCCTTTTTTTCTGTGGGGAAATTTGCTTTGATATACGAGTATTTTGGTTCACAAGCATGCTTCTGGATCAGATAATGCTCATAAACCAAGGTACCATTGCATGCAAAAACAGTGGAAGATCCAGGAAGAGAAGCAATAATGGAAGTGACCAGTCTGGCTGAGAACATTGTCTTACAGTATATGCCATCAAATCACATATGACTTACAGCAACTTTGATCAGTACTACTCTCAAGAGGGGATTTAAGCCCATGGCAACTGGACTTCTTCTTCTTCTTCTTCTTCTTCTTCTTCTTCTTCTTCTTCTTCTTCTTCTTCTTCTTCTTCTTCTTCTGAGAGAGAGAGAGAGAGAGAGAGAGAGAGAGAGAGAGAGAGAGAGAGAGAGAGAGAAACATTTTGCTGCTCATCCAAACAGCTTCACCAGATTCAGACCGATGAAGCTGTTTGGATGAGCAGTGAAATGTTTCTATTTCTCAAGGAAAAGAAGTCCAGTTACCATGACTCAACTTGAAGATAAATTCATCTGGATGACTGAGAATCTTCACAGATTTAAGCCCACATTGCCATCACTCTATCCCATACACCACAGCTGCTTTTTATTTTTATTTTTAAATGAGATCATGGATTGGACATTCTACATTGTCAAAAATCCCCTGAAATGACCTCCCTAATAATGTCCCACCCTGTCTTTTTTCTTTCATACTGTACTTTCTTTCCCTACTGCAACACGGACCTTCACACATGCATCTCTCTATACATCTGTTCCCGATCCTGTAGCAATTGCTTGCTGTTTGCAAGATCATTCTTATGTATTCAGAGCCGGTATGGTACAAAGTTATTATTTCTAAGGCTGCAGTAGTGGCTGACTGAGGGATGGAAATGAACTTCCAAGAACATTTCCAGATAGGCTGCCCCCTCCAGCAGCTTTCTAATCGTCATGTTAATATCAGCCAAGGGAGGTATGAATCAGACCAAGCAGGAGCCATAAAGAGAGACTCCACTGCCCAGGATTTTAATGGTCCTGGCTAAAGAAGAAATCCACCTGTCACTTGCCTTTCTCTTAAAGCAACAGCGCTACTGTGAAATCTAAGTAATGCATCCAGTGTGCAAAGTTATAGGTCCAGTGGGCCCATTTCTACGTTTTATTGAACAGTTGGAGTAAATAGGCTTGTAAAACTCACACAGGGCCCATGGGGCTCCCATAATTTGCACTGCTAGTCCTTACACCTTACTTGACTTCCTCTTGCGAGTTTCTCCTACTGTGGTAGGTAGGAGTGTGTCCTAAGATTGTATTTTATATTGTTAATGACATGGGTGGAAGGGGGGGGGAAAGGGTGTTTGTTTAAATGATGTATATTCATCTATTCATTTTTGAGATGCATTCATATACCTGTTCATCTGTTTAAAAACGATGGCTCTTGTTTACCTTTGCCAAAGCAACATTGCTTGTGAAAGCTTTAGCAAATATGGCCAAAAGTCATAAACATGACCAATAAAATTACATCACTTGCTATGGAAAAATACCACAACGTTCTAAATTACGTCATTGGGAACCTTCTGCAAGTGTTCTGCTAAAGCTTTTGGGGACTGGTATTAATCCTTCAGATCATGCACTTCTTCAATTTTGATGTCTAAGTTTTTGGCTCAAAAATGTGTCTATTAGGGAAGTTGTTGACCTAAAAGTGTGCATTAAAGGAAGGCTACATGTGCATGTTGGGAGACATTATGTATTAAACTGCATTTCCCCTGATTTTAATTATAGAAGGATATGGGAACCTGAAGGAACAGAGTTACGGCTGAATAAACTGATCTCTCCATGCATACTGCAGAGCGATTAAGGATACTTCATGAAATCCTCTGCAGGAGAATGGGATCCACAGGACAAACTACGTTAGTATAAATCTTCAGCCTATCTGTTTTGCAAGATTACAAGTGGGATGCATGTACCAACAGAAATAAAATAAAATGGAAATGGCTGGAAGTCTGCTTTGGGTTGCTAAACATTACAGGGGACAGAGCTCCTTTAATGTGTAAATGGCTGCTGCTGAAGGCTTCCAACAGTGTAATCCATAATTATTGCTGCAGAAAACCATTTGAGGAAGTTATGCTGCATGGGAATCTAGTGGGCCCAGGGCCTCTAGAAGCAGACTTGGGGAAGGGTGTTGGAGACTCCAAAGCTGTACTTGGCCCACCTTTGCCCTGCACATTCCACTCTTGATCTCATTAAGACACAGAAGGATAGAATGGGAAAGCCTTGCATAGCCAAGCTTTTGACAATTAAGGTGATGCAAACATCATGAATCTACAAGTACTCTTATTAAAAAGATGTCTGTTAGAGCTATAGCTTCAAAGCCATGGCCGCAATCCCCTCCCTCAGTATTAATGTAAATTTTGCACAACTAGCTGAAGTTAACTGCAACTAATTGATAAGTTGTCAATGGGTATCTTCATTGTCCCATTGGGCATATAACCGGGCGCACAGTGGAGACAATCCATTAATTAGCAGCAATCAGCTGTTACAAATTATGTACACAACAGAATTCTGATCCATGAAATCTATACACCTGAAACAGGCTGTGCATACTAAGAGGCTCTGGTAAAAAGTTGGTTTCTAAAATATGTTTAAGCTTTCTCTGCCTTTGTAAATGCATTATTTATCACACAGACCATTTGGTAGTCGAGCAGCTAAAATTTCTGTAAAATAAATAAAACAAATGTCTGTTAAACATATTTAAAATAGTAATTTAAGAGGTCAGTGAGTGCATTTTAGACCTCCAGTTCCATTCTCTGTCACCATGTAGCAGATTTCTCTAATAGCCCCATGAGTTTGCAGTCACAGAGGTTTGAACTTTAGGAGATGTAATCTGAGGAACAGAATTGTAGATCAGATTAGTTTATGGTCCCAGTGGGGGTGCACCCCACCCTTGAATATTGGGGTGGTGTGTCCAACTGCTGTAATCAGTAGTTGACTGTGGTCATAGGGCTGACCCCTCTACTCTGCTGCGTGAAGCAAACTTCTCTTCATGGAGATGGAAAGGGCAGCCTCTTCTACAGAGGTCTCCAAAGCCAGACACTTTTTGCTACTAAGTCATAAAGAAAAACATGTTATCTAAAATCATGTTTCTGTGTGGTTAGGAGACAAAATAAGACTGGAACTGGGATTGCTGAAGGAGTTGTCAAGATAGAATGGGAATACTTTACCATGATGGTGTGAGACAGTGGAATGGAACTACTTTGAGAACTGGATGTGTTCTGCCCTTCCCCTCCGTGATCCTCATTAACACCGGCACACTGTAAAATGCCTCTATTTTCAGTTTGCTAAATAGTGAATAAAATTTTATGTAATAGGCCCAAGTGGGATTAGTACTCAGCTCGACACCGTGAGAATACTGAAGTGTAACACAGATGATTAAACCACAGGTGAGGAAACTAAGCAGAGACACCGCACTCAGTGACATGGAAAGTAGACACTCACCCCTGGGAGTAAGCCAGGTTTAAACGGCTGATGTACAGTAGCAAGCACAGCCCTGCAATTGCAACAGGCTGCTAATGCCAGAAACCAGAAGCTACTCCTGGCTGACGCGGGTGGTGTTGAAAGCTGATGACTTTTTAGGTAGAGCCATTTAAGGACTTCAGCAGCAGCAGCAGCAGCAAAGCAATGGCTCTTACCAGTATCATTATTATTATTATTATTTTAATAAGATTTTTATTCTCTAAAGTTAATTTAGTAGTGATGAAATTTGCCAGGCTAACACCCTTGAAGTGTGACGTCGCTACATCTGCAGGTGCGGCTGCCAGACTAGAAGCAATTGGGAGTTTCTCCTCTATAACCACTCTCACAGTGACTCGTGTGTGTGTGTGTGTGTGTGTGTGTGTGTGTGTGTGCGCGCGCGCGCATGTGCATGCGTGCGTAAGAGAGTGAGAGAGTGAGTGAGTGAGAGAGAGAGATCCTGTTTCTCTGATTTGTCTGTAAGCCTAAGAAAAATGTGCCTCTTCAGCTCCCCCCCCCGCCTGTTTTTAGACAAATGACAGTGCAGTATACTACTTTTGATTTCAACCCAGCAAGGTCTTCCCTGGCCTATGTTATCATTTCATTTTTTGTTTTTGATTTTTTAAAACTTTCAATTCTCTAACTTTATCAGTGTTCCCTGGAGGCTTCATCCTGTTGGAGTCCCACTGCTCCTGTCTCTTGAACTCTTTCAACACTCATATACCAAGACAGAGCCTTTTAATTTCTCAGTCACATTTTGTAGTAGAATCCCCACTGAAACAGGCCTAGAACATAGGTAAATTACTTTGACCTGTGAAGAGGTGTGAAGTTTCAGTGACTCGCTGTGTACAGTCTTCTTCTTCTTCTTCTTCTTCTTCTTCTTCTTCTTCTTCTTCTTCTTCTTCTTCTTCTTCTTCTTCTTCTTCTTCTTCTTCTTCTTCTTCTTCTTCTTCTTCTTCTTCTTCTTGATGTCCTCATAAATCTGGGTAATTTCTGGTCCAGTCATTGTTAAGTTTGAGGACCAAACAACCCACATGCTAAATTTTGGATACAAGAAGTAGAAGTGATGTGTTGTGGTCGTTGGTGGTCCTTAAATGACTTAAAACACACACACACACCTTGTCTCTTTCTTCTCTGGGAATTAGCTTGACCAAAAAGAAGGTAAATCAATGACCATAACAGATTGTATGGCTGGGAGAGGTGGATGTAAAAGTCTCCATTGCACTCCTGCCATGCACGTATTGGATGTCTCCTGTACATTTGCAGCATTATAACAATTGAGGCATTATATTTCTTTCTGGCACAGCTGGCACTTGGAATGCAGTCCCACCCTCTGGAACAAAATCAACCACTGTCTTGCTTTCCCTTGCGCTGGATGAAATTCCAACCAGGAAGAATCCTCTGATGCATAATCTTTCCCTCTCCCAGATGCTGGCAAATCAGCAGCTGTGCAAGGACAATCATCATCCCGTCTCCCTATGTGATTGGCCAGTGCCAAGGAAAGGGAAAGAAGATGCATCTGAGGCTTCTTCCTGGTTGGAATTTCACCCAGCATGGGGTAAAGCAAGGTAAGGCAGTGGTTAATTTTGTTCCGGAGCGTTGGACGGCATTCCGAACACCAACTGTGCTGGCGTGTTTCGTTTCAGAACGAACCAGTCCCCTTCTGAAACAAAACGGCCATGTCTAGTAATATGTATTTATTTCTTCAAAATAATTATATCCTACCTTTCTACCCAAAAGGACCCCAAGTCCTGCCTGATGTTTGCTCTGGCATCATTCCATCAATATCTGCAAACCATGAAAAGGAGGGACAGAAACAGTTGACCTCACTGAGTGCATCTTCATCTTTTTTGCAGAACTTGTTCTTCTGTGGCCAGTGCTAGGGGTGCCTTACAACTTGTTTGGCTTGATATTTCACGCACCATGGATGCTTCCTTAACAGATGGCTGTGGTAGGAGCGAAGGATTGTTTGCAGTTGGAAAGCATCAGTACATTGTAGGGATAAGTGCCACAAGAAACTCTGCAAACAGGACTAGAAGTGTGCCATGAGATCCGATGGGAATGTCAAGAAACAGGTTGCTGAGCTTTCTGGCTTCAGCTTCCTTCCACAGCTAGGGAAAACAAGGGAGGGAAGCAGACTTCACAGTACCAGAAAAACATAAACCAACCTGTAGTGCGAGCATGCGATAGACAGCCCCAAAGCTGTTTCCTAAGAACAGCCACCTATAAATAGCCTGAAGAAGTTTAGCCCTGCTGTCTGGATTTAATTTAATTGTTCTGCTGGAATTGCTAGCAAGTACAAGCAAAGGGACTGGGCTTTTACCTTCCTCCCTAAGCAGTAGTGCAATCTTTTTAAAAATCTTCCCATTTTTCTGGTGGCTGTAGCTTCCGATCACGCTGTGTCACTGAGGACTTTTGGAGAGAGGTGGAGGAGGAGGCTATTGAAGCCTCTGGGCTCTGAGTGAAATTGGTGTGGGTTGTCTCCTACCTTCCCCTCTTAAAAACACTTGACATTCTGACATTCTCACTGGTAAGGGGATCTGACAGAGGCTCATCAACAATAGGACATGGTTATCAGCCCTGGCAGAAATCATAGCAACAGCCTGATGCAAAGTGATGACTTGCATTTACTTCCAGGAGGGCGAATGCAATTCATTGTCAGTTGTTCCCAGTGTTTGACTAGGGAAAAGTGAGGAAGTTACTTAAAGGACTCGTGTTCTTCCCACTTCTTGGAAAGAGCCTGCAAATTGTTCTCAAGCTACTGCCACTGTTCCCCCCCCACCCCCATTTTTAAATGCTAGAGCAGAAGTAAATGTCTCATTATTATACTGCATTTTGTTATGGCTCTGGGTGGGCGGGGTGGAGGGTGAGGAAGCGTGTGTGTGTGTACACACACACACACAGAGAGAGATGCATGCACACACATACATACAAACCACACACACACACACACACACACACACACACACACACACACACACACACACACACACACACACACACAGAGAGAGAGAGAGAGAGAGAGAGAGAGAGAGAGAGAGAGAGAGAGAGAGAGACCCCATAATGCACTCCATCTGATCATTTTCATATGTTACTCTTTATCAGGCCCATAACGCCGGGCTAAAGATGATGGCAAATTGTTCGTGCCACTGTGCTTGCCAGTAATCTGTCGCCTCCACCCTCTTTTCAAGAATCTGGCTACATTAATGAGAGTGTTTGCACCATACATCCTGCACTGACCTTTGCGTCTGGGATAGGCATACAAATCCTGCCTGCACCAAAATGATGGCAATCAAACACTTCTGAAGGCTGTAAATGGTCACAGCTGAAATACATTTTGACAAGTCATAGCTGAATTCCTGCTGCTCAGAAACCACCATCATCACCCCTTCTCTTCTCTCTCTCTCTCTCTCTCTCTTTCTCTTTCTCTAATGGATCCGAATTGGCTGTTTAATATTAGAGAACTCCGGAGCCTGAGACCATAGGAAATGGAAGGGTTTTATTGGGGCCAGCTGAAGGCACTCTCGTCAACCGACAGAGGTGTGTTGACAGCTCTTGAGTGTGCCGGTGAGTGACATGCCAGTCCAGCATCCTAAAGAGACCTGAAGGAGAGAAGGGGCAGAAAAGCTGAAAAAGGCATAGCGGTGAATTAACGGAAGAATTTAAACAGGGTTAGGTTTCCAGCTCTGTCATCTTATTTCATGATACTCACTTAATAAATAAAGAGCGAGATTAAATATTTTCCTTTCATTACCGTATCGTTGGACCGAGCTGTTGACAAAAATGAGTAATGCGATGTTTGAGCGGTGGATGTTGAATGCATGGTTTGGGCTGCTGTATTTTGAATAGGTCATTATTAGTGTACAGCACGCAACAAGCATGGTATAGAAACCGCAGGTTCATTAAAGAAGTAGTTTGCTGTTCCTCTCCAGTTGCAGGGCTAGGTTTTATGACTGCCTCACTTACCATGGGCACCAACCTCCTAGATCATATAACATTTATAGTGGTCGAAAACTGCCCTATGGAAAAGAAATACCTTGACTTATTTTGGCGGGGGAGGGGGACAATAAACTAGGCCCCCTATAATTCGAGCATGTCAAAGAAGATGTTGAGGGCAGATTTTCATTCTCTTGGCTGCTGAAGGATAAAAGAGCTGCTTATGTTCCATCATTAGACTCTGAGCCAACATAGAGTGCTATTATAGGCTGTGGATCGTCAAAGCCAACATCATCTCCATTTTACAACTGCTTTGAGAAGTCTCACCCCATCACTGCTACGCAGAGAGCACCTATCTCAAGCCCCTGTGGTATTTCCCCCCCCTCCAATCCCACTTTCTGTTCATTTTCTCTGAAGGATGCTTTAGGAAACACCTGCCCTGGGGCTTGGTCCCATTTTGTCCAGCTGGCTCCTTTCATCCCTGCACTGGCTTAGGGTCAGCCCCACCAACAGGTGTTTTCCCTCAGAACAGCTTTTCTGCCACAATTGGAGTAGATCACAAAGGCTGGCCTTTGCTGCCAGAGGGGTCAGAGGTCAAACACAGCAGCATTGGATCGCTTGGGGAACAGAGCTTACCAGGTGTTTAATATTATCGAAGCTTATTTGCCGAAAATTGTGATAGAGCGTTCTCAGCCATTCAAAATAAATTTAACGAGAATGGCTTTTAAAGTCTTCCCCCCACTCCAACCCACCACATTAGACAATGTCTGTTCAATGGACAGGAAGGTTAAAGTTAATTCGATCAGGCATGTGTACTTTCTCTAAATTTTGGAGGGGACAACATGTGGGCTTGGAGGACTGGTCCCATTTGTTGCAATTTTGGGTCTCATTTCCATTTGTAAGAAGGATAACTACTTGCATATGGAAGCAATCAATAAGTAGAAGTCATTAAAATTTCCCCTATTTGGGAAAAAAAATCTTAATGAAGTAATATCCTTGCCTGGGCAGTCAGCAATGTAAATTAGAAGATGGAAGGAAACCTATTAAGAGGTACTGCAGTGTTACAGGGTTTTTTTTTTAAATAAAAAACCTAATGAATTTATGAATTGCCAGTTGTTGGGTCACAGACTGTTAATTTCCTATGTGTTTTTGTTAAGCAGCAAAAAAGTAGGGGAGGGAAACCTCTACCTCTAAACAATAAATGCAGGGTAATCTTTTCATAAAGTGTGTTAAGTTGGCTAGTTTGTGGGCAGCTAAACAGAAACAAGAAGGCTATTTATTAAAAAAAATACTATGCATGTGCATGTGGCAAATTGAGACATACTGAAGAGTATTTTAACATAGCTGTTCGTTTTTGCCAAAGGAAGAAATAATAACATTACTATAAATGTTTTTTTTTTTTTACTTTTACAAAACTGCAGCGAGGAAGTGTTGAAAACATAAGAACATTTCATTTACGTGGGTTGGGTGAAAAGATGCAAAACAGAATTATTCATGGCCTTAGTGTAAAAGATGCACATCATTTTTATTACCATAAAGAAGTACATTAATAAGACAAGATGCCGTAAAACCTTGCTATTGGGTGCATTACTAAAATGTCTTATGAAATACTCAGCACCTGTGAATCACCTCCCCACATATATGTAATCATAAGAATTAGTGAAAGACACATCTGTCCTAGTTTCTGTTGGTTTTACTGCAACCTTGCATGCTGCCTCTAGCAGGTGTGGCTGGGAGGAGCTTTTCTGTGCTGGGGTGACTATCAGTCTATCCAGCACTAGATGATCATTCCTCCTCTGAATTCAAAGTGAATCCAGCCTCTCTGCTCAGAGACTTCCCCCCTTTCTAGAGTCTATTGTGAATCACTGAGTCTATCAAGGCCTGTTGATGAAAGTTAGCCAGCCATTTTTGTTAGTTGTTTGCTGTCTATTTGTTCAGTTGGTTGCTAAGTTTGTGGGCAGTAAAGAAAGCAGCGTACTCAAGTCTAATTTCAAGCAACTGTAAATATTTTTTTTCTTTTTCCTGTAAATGTCTCGGAGTGAGTTATTGAGTCTAAGTGCCAGTTGATGAGAAAAAGGCATGGTCTCTGGGAAACTTGAAGCTATTATACTCTGTGTGTCCCTGCACTGCTGTAGAGGGAATTCAATACAAAATGCAAAATCAGTTAACAGAAACTAAGGCCCCCAGTACCAGGGTGGGATAGGTGAAAAATCCCCGCTCTCATCAGCCAATTTTGAGTGCAGGTCAAAAATTCCTATTCGGCCCCCGTGGGCAACCAGTTAGACTCACACTAGTACTTCAAGTGGTGGGCGGGTGGGGAACACTCAACTGCAAAGATGCTGGGGGAGGGGGAGCATTCCTTATATAGGGTGCTCCTCCCCCTCCCATCCAGATGCATGACGCATCGGCCCTCTCGCACATTTGCGCGAGCGGGCAAAATGGCCCTGCCCACCGGAGAATCCTGCCGCGGAGCCGACCTTCTGTTAGTTTTTTGCTTTGTTGCTATTTTATTCCAAGTTTTTTTCTTATCTTTAGTTGTCTTGGAGGTCTGTTGTTATGTGGGAGGATGGCAAATTTACCATCAGCTATAGTAGATTAGACCCAACTGGTGGAACACATATAACTAATAAACAAGTTCATTTCAGTGGATCTGTTGTTGGAACGAATGCTAGATTTAGCCTCTCAAGGGTGTTACTCTATATTGCTTTACCATTTACTATTATATTATGTTTTTTTGTATTTTGTCATGTTATAGATTGCTTTGGAGGAAATGAATGAATGAATACTGAGGTTACTGCTGTTTTGTTTCTTCTGCTGACACTGGGGAAGTATTACCTTGGGCATTCTGCAATGGGCTGCAAACTACCTGTAGTTACAGAGTTTGCATCTTCCTCAGTATCTCTGGGCCCAGAGATACTGAGCCCATTTGAAGAGGTCTAGTGAATAAAGAGAATTGTATGCATACACGGAAAGAACATCAACAGGTACAAAATGCATTTGAATTGTATGCACACATGGAAAGAACATCAACAGGTACAAAATGCGGCTTCTCAAGTTTTAAGTGCTAGGTCTTGCATCCATGGCCAAAGTAGGGAGACACCCTTCAGACAGTGGTGATGAGAGGTGCTTGCCTAGTCCGTGAGCCGCTTCTGCATTGTTATCTGTGTTGCTAGTGACCAATTTAAAATGCTGTGCTGGCATTGACCTCTCAAGCCCTAAGCAAATTGGGTCAAGGCTTGTGGCAATGTTGGCTGGGATAATCTGGGAGTTGGAACCCAAGGAAGTACCTTTTACAAACTTTGATGGCTCCTGTCCTTTCAACACCTGGCATGCCTCTAAGAGACATATAATAATATGTACATAATATCTATGGATCAGAATTAGAATAAAGGCAAAGCAGATCAGATTCTAGATCAGCACCCACCATCCAAAACTATACTTTGCCCTTTTAAGCAGCTCTTTGCAATACTTGTGGAAGTATGCAGACACAGATGGGATGGAATTCACTCCTGAACTGCTGGGTGACTTTCTAGCCTGAAACCTAGGTGCTAATTTAGGTGGAAGTGGAAGAGAAAAGAGACATTGGAGAAATGTCATAAAATCCATTGGTGTAATCAGTCAGAAGCTTGTAGCTTGTAGCTTGAGCCAGAAATAATTCCACCTAGAGAATATATCAGGGCTTCTCTATGCTGGCCCTCCGACCATGATTTTAATTGTTATGAAATGCCTCATGAGACAAAAGCTAATCATTCATTTACTATGTTAATTCGCTTTATTGCTGCTCATATTATTGATGGGAGTGAAATATGTGATACGACGGAAACTTCAGCATTATTTTCTCTAATGGTAGCATTCTATCCAAAACCTTGTGCAGCATGCAATTGTTTCTATTTGAAACCTAATCCTAAGGATCTACAAAGCCTATACTAAAATCCATTTCAAATGGCAATGGTGTAGTAGAGGAATCAGGGCTGACAGCAGGAGTGGGACTGGAGTGGTCTGCATGTACTCCCCCACCTGACTCTGTAACTCTCTTTTGACCCTTTGCTTTACCCAGTGGGCAATGAAACCCTTAGGAATAATGTCAGACTGTAAGTTTACCTTAGTTTCAGGGGATTCCATGTTGTGCTTCAAACAATGTTTATTTAGCAACAAGAAGTGTCTTCTTTAATGTCAAACATCTTGTCCCTGCCCAACGGGTTTGAATGTTGGACAACCAGTGGGTTTCCTGAAACATCATTAAAAATTCCCTAAAAGTCTCTGGGGTTACTCTCCATCAGTGGTGGCTCTGAGGAAAGCAGAAGCAAGGGCAGCCCTTCTCCGTATGAGCCATCAACTTCTTCATTTCATGGCTCTTGATTTGTATTCCACATTCCAGGATTCATCTCGTTCTCTCCCTCTTTTCTAGTTCTCTTCTCTTAAAAGACTGCTCCTCCCCACAATACAAGGGCTTGTGGATCATGAAATCTCACCCCACCTCTGATGTTCATCTTCCTCAATGGGTGCCATCAGTCTCTCCCAGCGATTTTCTACTCAAATCCACCCTCACCTTAGTGAGCTCATAGCCCCTTTTTCCTTCTCTGCATTCCCAGCCTCTCCTGACCCCTTTCCCTTACCTTCTGTCTTATATAGCTCATTTCCTACTGTTTCTCCTCTGTTCCTTCAGAAGAGCCAATCCCAGCTACCCTTTCTCCTATTTCTTTCTCTGGGTGCTACCTTTCTCCAAAGATGTCTACCCCTCCGGTCTTCTGGGCCGCTCTCAAGCTCTAGCTTCCCCAAGGATCTTTTGCCCTTTCTTCTAAGAGGGTGGACAGTACATAGATGAAGACACTCTCAGCTCTGCCCCATATTACACACAGGCCTACTTTTTTTAAGAAAAGGGGAAAGTTATCCAGTCCATTATGGGAGATAGGGTTTTGGGGGGAGCATTCTAATAGATCCTATTGGGTGCCAAGTCTATAGCCCCCCACCCCACCAAATGAGGTCCTGTTTCAGTTTTGGGAGAGGGGAAGATCTGGGTGAGCAAACTGCAAGTATTTATTTATTTATTTATTTATTTATTTATTTGAGTACTTTTACCCCACCTTTCTCCTTGGATAAGGACCCAAGGCGGCTTATAGTAATGAGGGATAATACAGTGGTACCTTGTATAACGAAATTAATTCGTTCCAAATGAAATTATGTTAAGCAAAATTTCCTTTATACAAATTTCCCATAGGAATGCATTGAAAACAGAGGGATCCCATTTTTATGTTGTACATTAGAGATGGGCACGACCAGGAAATTTTTTTTTCGGGACGGGTCCGTTTCGGCTCGTTTCCGTTTTTCGCGAAATTTTTCAAAAATTTGTCATTTCGTCATGTCGTTTGTCGTTTGTCGTTTGTTGTTACCGCCGCGATTTAACGCGACTTGACTTCCAGTTCCCAGAGCATGGGGTTAGGGGGTAAGGGCTAGGCTTAGGGTAACGGTTAAGGTTAGGGTGGGTTAGTGGGCTATACCTCTGGGTGCCTCTGGCCCACTAAGAACACAGTGTACTGGCATATGGCTTAGGGTTAGGGTTAGGATTAGGATTAGGATTAGGGTTGGTGGGCTTTTAATGCCCTCTCTGGCACATCCAGAAGTCTCAGCAAAACCTGGCCATGCGATTGGTGGAATGGCTCCAAAAATTTGCATGGTCCCGTCCCATGGCCAGCCCATCATTGCGCATGCGCAGGTGTAAAAAAATAAAAATAAAATAAAATCAATGGAGACGTTTTGTTGCAAGAAAAACCCACTGCTGCTACTATAAAAATCAGGCAGTTAAAATACCTAATTTTCACATTTTTCTGTGGTGCTTTGGTGGGTTGTTGGACCACGATTTAAAAAAAAATATTGCGGTCGCCATTTTGGATCCCCCCCGCACCGCATGGCAAATGGAGACGCCGAGGATGCCCCCTCCCAGCCTGGTACCAGCAAGTCTCAGCATCAGCAAAACCTGGCCATGCGATTGGTGGAATGGCTCCAAAAATTTGCATGGTCCCATCCTATGGCCAGCCCATCATTGCGCGTGCGCAGGTGTAAAAAATAAAAATAAAATAAAATAAATTAAAATCAATGGAGACGTTTTATTGCAAGAAAAACCCACTGCTGCTACTGTAAAAATTCAAGCATTTAAAATAGCTAATTTTCGCATGTTTCTGTAGTGCTTTAGTGGGTTTTTGGACCATGATTTCAAAAAAAAATATTGTGGTCGCCATTTTGGATCCCCCCGCACCGCATGGCAAATGGAGACGCCGAGGATGCCCCCTCCCAGCCTGGTACCAGCAGCCCAGGACAGGAGGGGGGGAAGGCTGGAGTGGGGACCCCTCCCCAGAAACCACCCCTCTGGTAGGTGCCCTCAGGCAGGCATATTTTCGCCTGCTTTTTTGGCCAGGAATCGGGTTTTTTTTTAAAACTTTTTTTCTGTGCCGCTTGGCATCGCGCGATCGCTGCGATGCCAGGAATGACAATGACAAATCAGACCCAATTTTTCTTTTGTTGGTTTGAGTTCGAGTTCTGGGGGAGTAATTGTCGTTACCGTTTCCATTGCGCAACGGAAACGAGTAACGGAAACGGAAACGAGAATTTCGTCAAGTCGTGCCCATGTCTATTGTACATGTACAGATTTGCCCCATAGGCAATTATGTTAAGCAAATTTCCCCTATTTCTGGAATTTTTATGTTGTACAAATTTTATGTTATACAATCCATTTCTTATACAAGGGTCCACTGTATATAGTCCAGTACAATTAAGACATGTTAAAGTATTTGAGAATAAGGAATTGATGGACATCTTACAGCATTAATAGACAACATTACATTAAAGCTACAAGTTTATACACACAAAGTCTATGTGAACCTAAAGATTCATATGAAATACACATGGTAGTCCATCATTCAGGTAAAGCTTGATTGAAGAGAAAGGTCTTTGCCTGTTTCTGGAAGGACAACAGAGATGACGCAGTCCTGGCTTCTAGTGGGAGGGAGTTCTAGAGTCTGGGCGCAGCAGTTGAGAAGGCTGTTTCATAGCTTCCCATCAGATGTACCTGTCAGGGTGGCGGGATGGAGAGAAAGGCCTCTCCTGATGACCTTAATACCGGAGTGTGTGTCTATGGAAATTCTGCTGGAGAATTCTTCATGAATTCTGAGATTTGTGGTAAAAGAAAAATATTAATACATCTTTAATGTGTACCTATTCATTCTCCATTTTATTTAAAACCTTTAAGTTTTTTCCCCTTGGAGATACATATCTATGTGCCTCGGATGATTTTAAAAAGAACTAAAATGCTAGTATGTCTGTTTCCCCACCCCCACCCCTACTCCAAATTTTAAAAAAACTATTTAAGACTTTTTTACACCTCCTATGGCACCGTATTCATGCATGGAACTCAGGGGAACTCATAGATATATGTAGTACTTAATGTATTTGTGTTTGTATTGTTGTCATTGTCCAGAGCCCTACTGGTGTTTTTGTAACCAGTTCCACAACTGGAGTGGTAAACTATGACTAATAGAGATGGGCACGAAATGCCAAAATGGTGTTTTGTTTCAATTTTTTTGTTTTCTTTTTCATTGTTTTATTTCGTCTAAAACAAAATATTTTTTTTTAAAAAATCATTTTTCATTTGTGTCTGTGGAGGTTGGGACTTTCAGGGGTGCGGCCCAAGATACCACACTCCATTCCGTACTGCTTCACTCTAGCACCCAGTTATCTCATGGACCATTGACCTGTGTACCATTTTAGTTTCAGTCTAGCCACCACTCAGGGTATCCCAGCTCACTGAGTCCCAGACAAGATGTAACATGGTAAAAATAAAATGAACATTTATTGACTACAGATTGATGTTGACTTCACGTTCACTTGTATATAGTTTAAAGTTACACAAAGCAGTTCCCTCAAATACTGATATAATTCCCTCACTCAGACTTGACAGTTCCCTAATTGTCCTGTCCCTTCTTCAGAGCCTTAACAAAGTGTACAGCTTCCCTATCTCTAGCCTATCTCTTCCCTGACTTTTCTCTATCTGAGACTGAAATGTTTCACTGCTCATCGAAACAGCTTTGCCAGTCTGAGGAATGCTAGTTGTGAGTCCTCCATTTTATAGTTACATAAGAACATAAGAAGAGCCATGCTGGATCAGGCCAAAGGCCCATCTAGTCCAGCTTCCTATATCTCACAGTGGCCCCACCAGATGCGTTTGGGAGCGCATGAGACTAGATATCTGCCTCCTGATACCACTCCCCTGCATCTGGCCCTTGAAGTACCCTGGTTTTAAGCCTGGAGATTACACATCTCCATCATGGTTTGTAACCTGTGATGGACTTTTCCTCCAGGAATCTGTCCAATCCCCTTTTGAAGGCATCCAGGCCAGATGCCATCACCACTTCCTGTGGCAGGGAGTTCCATAGATTAACAACGCGCTGAGTGAAAAAATATTTTCTTTTGTCTGTTCTTACTCTCCCAGCCCTCAATTTGAGTGTATGTCCCCTAGTTCTGGTATTTTGTGAGAGGGAGAAGAGCTTCCCTCTATCCACTTTACTCATGCCCTGCATTATTTTGTACGTCTCAATCATATTCCCCCTCAGGCGCCTTTTTTCCAGACTAAAGAGCCCCAAATATTTTAGCGTTTCCTCATAAGGGAGGAGCCCCAGCCCAGGAATCATTTTAGTCGCTCTCTTCTGCACCTTTTCCAGTTCCACTATGTCTTTCTTGAGATGTGGTGACCAGAATTGTACACAATACTCCAGGTGCGGCCTTACTATTGTTTTGTATAATGGCATTATAATGCTGGCTGTTTTATTTTCAATCCCCTTTTTGATAATTCCTATCATGGAATTGGCCTTCTTCACCGCTGCCACACATGGGGGAGACACCTTCATGGAGCTGTCCACCAACACACCAAGATCTCTTTCCTGATCAGTCATGGATAACTCAGAGCCCATGAGTTGATAGATAAAGTTTTGATTTTTTGCCCCAATATGCATTACTTTACATTTGGCTATATTAAAACGCATTTACCATTTCGTAGCCCATTTCCCCAGTTTGGAGAGATCCTTCTGGAGCTCTTCACAATCTTCTCTGGTTTTTACCACACAGAAAAGTTTTGTGTGATCTGCAAACTTGGCCACCTCACTGCTTATCCCTGTCTCCAGGTCATTTATGAACAGATTGAAAAGCACCGGTCCCAGGACAGATCCCTGGGACACACTGCTTTTGACCTCTCTCCATTGTGAAAATTTCCCATTGACACCTACTCTTTGTTTCCTGGATCTCAACCAGTTCTAAATCCATAAGAGGACCTGTCCTTTTATCCCCTGACTGTGCAATTTTCTCAGCAGCCTTTGGTGAGGGAGTGTGTCAAAAGCCTTTTGAGAATCCAGATAGACCATATCCACCGGTTCACCCAAATCTACATGCCTGCTGACCTTTTCAAAAAATTCTAAAAGATTTGTCAGATAAGACTTACCCTTTCAGAAGCCATGCTGATTTTCTCTCAGCAGGTTTGTTTTTCTATGTGTTTTAAGATTGTCTCTTGGATGAGGCTTTCCACCATCTTCCCTGGGACAGATGTAAGGCTAACTGGCCTGTAGTTTCCCGGGTCCCCCCTCTTTCCTTTTTTAAAAATTGGTGTGACATCTGCTATCCCCCAGTCCCCCGGCCCTGTGGCCATTTTAAGAGACAAGTTGCATATTACCGTTAAAAGATCTGCAATTTCATTTCTCAGTTCCCTAACAACCCTTGGGTTCACTTTGAACTCACGTCACCTTGGTCTGAAATAGGCTCATAAGATGAACAATGGCCTGAATAGGCTCATTAGGTGGACAATAGTCCCATATGGGTATTAGGTAGACAATGGCCTACATATGGGGTCATTAACTATGGCCTTGGTGGTAGAGGTGTGAAGTATTTTGATTTGACTGATGATTGTTGAAATCATTGCCTGATAAGTAGAGGTCAAAGTGAACTATAAAATGGAGGACTCGCAACTAGCATTCCTCAGACTGGCAAAGCTGTTTGGATGATCCGTGAAACGTTTCAGTCTCTCAAGAAAAAGAGTCCAGTTGCCATGACTCAACATCCAGAAAAATTCTGATTATTATTTTTTTTTTTTGTTTGCTTGCTTGTGTGCTTGCTTGTGTAATATTTATGTTCTTTAATCTTTGGTGCTATATTTGTGGTCTGGCTGGATTTTTTTAAAAAAAATGTGTTGTTTTCTACTGATTCACTGTTGTTTTTATTATGCTTTTGTTTACAAAGTTTTCAAGTCTATATAAGATACATTTGAATAAAATAAAACAAATAACTGACTTATCTTCCCAGTCAAAGCTATGGTCAGTGGTAGAGCACATGACTCATACATATAAAATCTAAGAACCAGCCTCTTCCCTCTCAGATCAGCTCAAATGTTGGAACCAATAAAAGTCTCTTCTTGAAACCATGAGGATCTGATGTTTCCTAGAGCAGATAGTAGTGGGCAAGTGTTGAACACCTGGACTGAGTGCTGAATCAAGGTGCTCAGTGGAGAATCTTGGTGGTCCCATCACCAGTTTATCCTTTTCCTAAGCATTTCTTCAGTTGCTATTTTCAGCCAGATCTTCTTTCACTTCTCCCTCCTCTTGAGGACGCCCCAGTGTCTGAGCCCCCATAGCAATAAACAACTTCCAGAATGGCCTAGGTATACTGTATTCTTGCAGTTGTGTTCTTTTAAACCAGTATGCCTTTGCCAGATTACTCCACAATGATCCTTCCCAGCCAATCATTTATTTTGTTTTTTCATGCATTTATATACCGCTGACTTGGTGTTATGCACTAATCTAAGGGGCTTGCAACAAAACAAGATTAATCAATGAAGCATAAAATCATATTTTTCTCTCATGTACATTGTCTGGATATTTTGCAGTAAAAAGGGAAGGCATGATATTATAAAAAGAACATAATTTACAGTCCATGAAGAGTTTTTCTTTCCTCTCCTTTCCTGTTCATTTGCAACAGTGCCTTAGGCATGTGACAAAAGGGCAATTATTTCTGCTAGTGATTCAGCAGTGGCACTTGATCACAGGTGGAGTTTTAGCCCATCTTCTTTCAATACCTTGTCCTCTTGTAAAGATTTATTTCCTCTTCCTTGTGCAACCTAGGGAGGGTTACCATTAGCAGGAGCATCCTCTCCAAGCACCAGTGGTACAATTTATGCAAACGGTTTGCTTATGTGCTCCAACTCCCAGATTCCATTGCAAGGGGAAATCATGTTTTCCTTCATCCCGCTTTTTACTACTGGGTCTTTACTTTTCTTGATGAAGCACCTGTCCAGCAAATGATGGCTACTTAAAGAAGGAATATTTGTTACACCTAGTTCTTTTTTTAATGCTCTTATTGAGATCTTGCAGAGTTATCTATTTATTTAGACTTAATAAATACCATGTTTTACCAAGAGGCACTTTCTAGAGAGAGCTATATTAATGTACTTCATGAGTCATGGAAGAGGTGGGGCGGCAGAGTCTTATTTCATATTTAACAGATTCATAATGGAGAAGGTTTCTGTGCACTAGAGATCTGCAACACATACAAACATCCTTGGGATAAGAAGGAACTGAAACTGAGGGGGAGAGAACAGTAGAAATTACTTTATTGATAGTAATCATGATATCTTTCCATAGCTAAGCCTATTAATAAGAAAGTGTAATTAAAATTCTTAGTCTCCATTCAAGCTACAAGTGATGAAGTTGAACCTCTTGATGAATGGCTGTGTAGCAGTTTCACAGTGCACTTGAAGTTCCTTTGTCCAAGAATGGTCTATATGAGGTCAGTAAGAGACTGTCCTGGAGGAATGAAATATCCCCTCTTGGATTGTATTTTTTCCTTTTTTAAAATTTACATTTCTGGTCTTAGATTTGTTATGATTTCTGACTGTGTGAAAGACAAGTTGGCATCCCATATTGTAGTATTTTTGACTGCAGGTAAATGGAATGCTTTAGACTAGAGATGGGCACGAAACAACCATTTTTTCATTACCGTTCTCCATTATTCATTCCGTTCCGTAACGGTATGAATAACGACTGTTGTGATGGGGCAGGCTCGAACAGAACAGAACCAAGACAATTTTCTTCGGTTCTGTTCATTTCCGTTACTGGTGTCGCACCACTTGCACGATGAAAAATGGTGAGAGGGGCCTGGGCCTGGTGGAGCCTCTTTGCCCCCTCCCCGCCGGAGCCGACACGAGACTTTGCCGAAAGACAAACTGAAAAAAGAGAGAGGGAGAGCATCTGTTTCAATAAACAATTGTCTGGCATTATGCTTCATCCACTGCTCATGTGGAACTCCCACCGGAATGAAGAGAGGTGATACAGGAACGCTGTTTGGCAGAAGCTGTAACATGATATTGTATGCAATACTGAAAATTCAAGCCAGAATTCTCTGGAAACAAAGCCCTACTCATTATGTTCCCTGAAAGTTTACCTCCACCCCTACAACTCTGGAAGAGAAGAAAGAAAGAAAGAAAGAAAATAAAAGGGAAGAAAGAAAAAAGAAAACTTGGTACTCTAATATATTTTCTACAGCTTGATGCTATCTAGATACATAAATCTGAACTAAAAACATATTTTATTTCAATATTTATTTTATTAGTAGATATGAGTACATGGGTTGAAGTGCCACTCACAACACAGGGGCTCTTCATAATAGGCTAATTTGCATATATACTAAATAATTTACTTATATAAATTATATATCAAAATGTTCTCGAGATTCTATTGAAATCAATGATATTGTTGTTTTGTAGCTTTTAATTCTACCAAGTCTTTAATATTTAAATCTACCGCCTCTTCCAAATCAAACCCACTGGAATTGTTTCTTTTCCATTTTCAAGAAATCCGCTGGCTTATTAGTAAGATAATAAGCAGGACTTGCTGTGTCAAGAGCAGCGGCACAAAAGGAAGTGGCCTGGGTTTAAACACTGAACAGTTCAAACCACTGATGCATGTGTTTGCTGGTTCTGATCATTAAAGCATTGCTTAAAATTAGCAGTGCTTTATGGTTCATCCTTCTGCACTACCGCAAAAGTTTTCAAACTGCTGAAAAGTTGTACTAACCAATAAACATTTAAGACCTCCCACTATATTGTGGAAAGTGACATATTCTATCAAGGACACCCATCTCCTTTGATTTCCAAAACCAACGATGCAGGGTACAAATAACTATTTCACAGTTTGACCTTGTTACTCCCTGGGTTGGCAGGCAAAGCATCCTAAGGAACTGAGCATGAAAATCATAAGCTTGGTACTGAGGAATGTAGGAGAAGAGAAGTACAGTAAAAAGCACTTCACACTCTTTTGTCCCATTTGGTTGCTCCCATGAATGTCTCTGATTCAAACGTGAAATACTGTATGATGTCACAGGCAGTGGGGATAGCCTGTTCTGTGGTTGTACCAATGGAAGAGGACAATCTGTGGCATTCTATTACTTTTGACCACAAGAGCTGTTGTGGAATGCACATGAATGTGGCTGTTCCTGTACAGAGTCTGTATATTATCTTCCCAGGCTAGGTGTTTGAGGCAATTAACACCACGAGAGGCCCAAAAGGGGAAAAAAACAGAAATAGGGCCTTTTCTGCTATTGCCCCTCACCTGTGGAATAATCTTCCCCCGGACATCTACCTGGCCCCCCCTTTGGCTGTTTTTTAAAAACTATTGAAAACTTGGCAATTTAAGCAGGCATTTCCTCAAATTTAACATAAATCTAGTGTTCACCCACTAAAACATGTTTTCAGCCAATTTTTCCACCAATAATATTACAGGTCTGTAGGAATGCTCCCCTGAGGGATCTTAGATATTAATATGCACAGGT
>JAHTLZ010000348.1:36489327-36511649 GCA_023846285.1 Phrynocephalus versicolor
ATCTATCTATCTATCTATCTATCTATCTATCTATCTATCTATCTATCTATCTATCTATCTATCTATCTATCTATCTATCTATCTGATCAGACACACAACTGATCATTAGAGATGGGCACGACTCAGAAAAATTGTTCGTTTTCGTTTTTGTTTTTGTCTAGGGGTCCGTTTCGGCTCGTTTCCGTTTTCGTGAGCTAATTTTCAAAATTTTTCGTTTTTGTTTCATTGCGTAACGAAAACGACAAACGAAAATGAAAACGAAAACGAAAATTTTTTCATTTCTTCCCATTTAGCTCCATTAAGTGCTTTTCCAGTAACGAAAAACAAAAATTGGCTTGAAATTAGTCATTTTGTTTCCGTTTTCGTTCCAGTTTTGAGCCGTTTTTCGTTTTGTTACATAACGGAAACGAAAAATGAAAACGGAAACGAAAATTCTGCTAAGTCGTGCCCTTCTCTACTGATCATACTCCTGATTTTGCATCTACTTACATAATGGAGGGCCTTTATAGAGGAGGGAGAAAGCAGACTTGATGGTTTTCACACAATTGCTTTTATACCATTATTAAAGTTTATAGGATTCTAACCAAAACACTTCTGTTTAAATGGCTATTTAGAAGGAATTTAGAAATTCCACAGGCATTTGGCTGTTACCAAATTTACTTGAGGCCCTACCACCACTTTGGAATTTTGCAGAGCAAGATTTGGCCTTGTTAGAAAGTACCACAATACAACAACCAATGATGATGATGATGATGATGATGATGATGATGATGATGATGATGATGATGAGTGGAGAAAAGAGAGAGCAAGAAAGGCTTGACAGACATTATGACTACTTCAAAGAACTGAGCTCCAATCTGTTTGAAATATGAAGTACATTTGGACGTGGCATGTAAATTAATGTTAACTCTGGGAATACTAGGGATAGTAAGAGAAAGAAAAAAGGGAAGATAAGACGATTTAGTGGTAACTCTATGTCAAAAGAAACATTTCACCATTATCCTATTATTTAAACAGGCATTATTTTGATGAATGAAATTGCAAAGGAATGCCAGACAAATGTGGGACAAGCAGCAACAGTCAGAACTGGATATGGAACAACTGTCTGGCTTAAAATTGGGAAAGGAGTACAACAAGGCTGGATACTGTCACCATGCCTATTTAACTTATATGCAGAGTACATCATGTGAAAGGCAGGTCTGGATGAATCACAAACTGGAATTACGATTGCCAGAAGAAATATCAACAACCTCAGATATGCAGATGATACTACTCTGATAGCAGAAAATGAGGAGGAATTAAAGAACCTCTTAATGGGAATGAAAGAGGAGAGTGAAAAAAATGGACTGAAGCTCAACATCAAAAAAAATCATGGCCACCAGTCCCATCACCTCCTAGCAAATAGAAGGGGAAGAAATGGAGGCAATGACAGAGTTTATTTTCTTAGGACCCTTGATCACTGCAGATGGCAGCTATACCAAAGAAATTAAAAGACACCTGCTTCTTGGGTTGAAAGCAATGGCAAACCTAGGCAGCATCTTAAAGAGAAGAACCATCACTTTGCCAATAAAGTCCAGATAGTCAAAGCTATAGTTTTTCCAGTAGTGATGTATGGAAGTGAGAGCTGGACTATAAAGAAGGCTGATCGCCACAGAATTGAAGCTTTTGGCCTGCTCCGCCACGTAACTATGTAGGCGGAGCCCCCTTGCCGCATTGGGCGGAAGGACGCCAGACATGGATGGTTCTCGCGAGGCCGGGCGGCCGCGTGAGAGGCACCTCCTATAAAAAACACGGTGTTCCTGCCGGCCCCAGCCTTGCGGGGCCCCATACTCGCCCACATCAAATTTCCAGGGGGGAGGTCCAGATCTGACATCCTGGTCCCTAATGGTTCCGCACTTGGTCTGCCCCCTCCTTTTTCTCTTGTGGTGTGCAATTGACTTGAATTGGTTAATAAATCTTGGCCCTGTTCTCCCACCAACTGAGTCTCGCGTATTCTTTCCATCCTGAGGGTGGCAATGGCCAGCTCCGCCACGTAACTACGTAGGCAGAGTCCCCTTGCCGCATCAGGCGGAAGGACGCAAGACCATGTGGCTGATTCTCGTGAGGCCGGGTGGCTGCACGAGAGGCGCCTCCTATAAAAGGGGGTGTTCCTGCCGGCCCTGGCCTCTTCTTCCAGAGTGGCGTTTGGTCAAATCCATATTGGTTGCATCGATGTCACTGTCCAACCATCTCATTCTCTGCCGTCTCCTTTTCCTTTTGCCTTCAGTCTTTCCCAACATCAGGGACTTTTCCAAGGAGACCTCTCTCATCATGAGGTGGCCTCAGCTTCAAAATCTGTCCTTCCAGTGAACATTCGGGCTTGATTTATTTCTTATTGTATTTAGCTGTAATTCTCTGAATAGCTGGGAAAAAATGAATTTCCCATCTGAATTGTATATTGCTGAAATCTATTCATGTTGTAGTGCTGAGTATTTGAGGTTGGTTTTTTCTCAGATGGGCAATTTAGTGTCATTGCCTTTATAAAAGACTTGTTCAATGTGCATTTTGGGGGACTGTGGGGGCTATCACAGGAACATCTTAGCTTCTGAATTACATGCAGTACAACAGCATTGGTGTATAGCAGGCCTGCCCAAAGTCTGGCTCGGGGGCCAAATCTGGCCCGTCAGGCCATTCTGAATGGCCCATGGATGGCTGGCCTGCCCCTCCCTCCCCCTCTTTCACCCCATGTTTTATTTTAAAAAACTCTTCCACCAACACTGACACTGCCGGGAAGCTTGAGGGGCTGGGTGGGCGGGCCGGCCATTGAGCAGAAGCTTTTGGGGCTGGGTGGGCAGGCAAGGGGGTGGGCCACCACCACCACCAGCACCGCCGGGAAGCTTGTGGGGCTGGGCTGGCCGGTCGGCCAGCCATCACACAGGCTGCTGCCACCGGCACTGCCAGCAACCATGTGAGGCTGGGCACGCGTGTGGGGCAGTGATCGGGTGGGCTGCACCACCGGCACCACTGGGAAGCTTGGGCGGCTGGGTGGCTGGGTGGCTGGGCGGTGTGCCGCCACCGGCACCACAGGGGAATGTGTGGGGGTGGGCAGGCCAGCGGGGCGCTGCCACTGCCAAGGAGCTTTGGGGTGGGCTGGTAGGTGAGCCATCGCCACCACTGGGGAGCTGGGGGGGTGCAAGGTCGCTCAGGTTGCCTCTTCCAAGGGGTGACCTGTGGCCATGTCTCCCTGTGCTTCCTTTGGTCCCCACTTTCCTTCTTTCCTCCTTCCCTTGGTCCCCACCTCCCTCCCTCCCTCCCTGCCTTGTTCCCTCCCTTCCTTCCTCCCTCCCTCCCTCCCTTGGTCCCCGCCTTCCTTCCTGCAGGTGGGCTTGCAAGGGGTCAGTGGATGGGGTTTATGGGTCAGTAGGTGGGGCTTGCAGTGGGGTGGCAGGGTCGGGGAGCAACCAGCCCCTGACACATTCTCAGCCACCAAATCTGGCCCTCCTTACAAAAAGTTTGTGCACCCCTGGTGTATAGAGATGGGCACGAAATGAAAAAATGGTGATTCGTTTTGTTTTGTTTTGTTTAAGGCTTCGGTTCATTTTGTTTCATTTTTAATGAATTTTTTCAAAACAAAAATCATTCATTGGTTCATTAATTCGTTATTCATTTTTACCCGCTTTGCACAATTTGATGCATTTGACCATGCATGGGCATCCCAATATCCCAGACCAGACAGAAAACATTAAAACATTTTTTTTAAAAAAATTAAAAAGCAATCTGAGAAAACACATAAAAGCACTCCTCAACCCCCTGCTAGGTATTATCAGGCAGAATTTTTTTTTTGCTGGGTTTTTAATTATATTCAGGACATTTTAATATCTTAAAAATGCCATTCTGCACAGATTCACTGCCATTAACAAAAGTATGCAGCAGCCATTTTGTTCCCTTTAAAAAACGATCTCTTTAAAAACACATTTTTAGATGTTTTACATCACTGGCATCAACCTGATATCTATAATCAGGCATTAAGAAATACAATATTTTTAAAGTGTTTCTCATCCGTTTCAAGGGTTTAAAAACAGCTCATTTCTGTGTGTGCCACCATTAACGAAATGAAACATAACGAACCAATTTTTCTTGGTTCATTTTGTTTCGTTTAGATTTTACTCCTAGGTTCATTATTCATTTCGTTACATAACAAAATGAATAATGAATAACGAAATGAATAAAAAATTGTTTCATGCCCATCTCTATTGGTGTACACACATGCACATGACTTATGCTGATCTGTGTGCAGTAGCAGCAAGAACATCAGGACATGTTTGCTCATGTCTGTGTATGTTTTCCTTCTGAAAGCAAGGGGATTCTAGTTTTACACAAATGTTTGTTTGTTTGTCCATATTGTTTATATAATGCCTTTCTCAAGGATATCATAACAAATAAAACTGTTGTCATGTCAACCTGTGGTACCTGAATAAGTTGATGCATCCATGAAAACTGACATGAAATACTGTATAAGTATTAGTCTTTTAGGTGCTGAAATAGTTTTTTTTTTTTGTTTTTATTTCTGTCCTGATGTAGTTTTGTGCAGAGACACTATGTGGAGGCCTTGACAGAAAATATATGTGCTTGCTTCACTGTCACACCACAAGTAAGAGATCTTATAAGGCATCTCATCATGTCAAGATAATCCTATACTAAGGAGAATTATTTGAGGGGTTTACATCCTTGCCCTTTAGTTAAATTACTTTCTCGTGGGAGAGGATCTAAATTTTAAACACCAAATGAGTAATCAAGTAACAGGGGAATGAGAATATAGAGTTTATGTTTAAAAACAAATAGTCATTTAAAAAAAAGCCCCCCAACTGTGTATGCAACACATACACACCAACAATAATTGAGTCCAGCATAGGAACTTTCAGATTGCCATAGCATTCACTCAACAATCACAATATTTTAACTGGCCAAAATCATACTCAATTAATCATGGGCTCTTCTTGTTGGGTGCCAAGCCACACAACTCCACATACAATAAATGCCATGTTAATTTCTTACCTTGCATTTCTCTGCCATGATTTATGGCAACTGACATTAAATTCAATAAGATGTGGGGCATTATTTTACAATATATTAGTCATTTATCATATAAAAATATTTCTGAAAGCATCATGAAAAAAATAGCACCTTAAAAATAACTACAAAAAATTAATAGAATGGTTGCATCCAGATCTTGTCAATCGAAGACAGGGCTCATTAAAATCAACACCAAAATCATTAGCTAGGAGTATTTTATATTTCAGGTGATCTCAGTTGGAATTGAGTTCAACCAACAATATCTACCATGGGTTGGATACAGATATAGGCATATACTACAGTTCTAGCAGAAGTGGACCTTCCCACTGGCTTATTTTCTCAGAAGTGCCGATAGTCAACATACTTAAAATGTTACATCTGTCTAGTTCATCCTTATTTTGACAACTGGGCAATTTAGAATGATTTTGTGAGGAGAGGTTGTCACTCAGCTCAGCACCAGTTCCTACTGGAGGCACTTCAGTGTTCATCATTCTTTATTTCTTTCTCTAATAATTACACTCATGAATTGTTCTCCTGCTAAAACTGTTGTTTTTACTTCCAGAATATGACACATTCATATAGCGGTGCTGTCTTTTTTTCTGTTTATTATTATGTCTCTCAGTATCTGAATCTCTTGTCATGAACAACAGGGCAGCAGCATCTGAACAAAAACCAGCAAAAACCTTCTATATTTCCATAGACAGAAATTCTTAAATTTGTTCATTAGGAGTTCAGATAAGACAGTGATGGTGAAGCTTTTAGAAACTTAGTGCCCAAACTGCGATTCAAAACCCACTAATTTTTCACAAAGTGTAGTTTGGTTTTTTTGGTCAACACAGTGCCAATACAGCAATTTAGCCTGAATACAGGTGGCTGTGAGGGGGCAATGTTGGATATCCATAGAAAGGGCTCCAAGTGCCAGCTTTGGCACCCGCGCCATAGGTTCGCCAACACAGAGATATGATATTTCTGTAGTAACTCAGAAGTCTGCAGTATATAAACTCGATTTTTCATTACCTTACAAATGGCCATACTTAACAATTTCTTAAACAGAGATGATGGCCAGAATCCTTTTACATATGCACACTGGTGTAATTCCATCAACATAAATTTAAGCATTGACATTGCATGCTGAGTCACATGACCCATATGAGATTGCAAATGCCTGCACAAACTTGTGAAAATTCACCACGGGGAAACTAACATGATCCTGACTGATGTTCATTAATTATATTAATTCCCCATGAATTTATTTAATCATAATTTGCAAACATTGGGTTTGTGATGTTCATTTTATTAAAAGTACCGTATATACTCGAGTATAAGTCGACCCGAGAATAAGTTGAGGCCCCTAATTTAACCCCCCAAAACTGGGGAAATATATTAACTCGAGTATAAGTCTAGGGTGGGAAATGCAGCAGGGCCTGGCAGCTCCTCCTTTGTGAGCTGGGGGAGTGGTTTGTGCTATGATGCAAGTGCTTGGGTCAGTGGCTAAAAGTCATTTTAAACATTCTGTGCCACTCCCCTGTGATGCAGAGGGGGGTCATGAGAAGTGGCACACAATGTTTAAAATGACTTTTAGGCACCAACCCAAGCACTTGCCTCAGTGGCTAAAAGTCAAGGGCCCCTTTTTTCAGCCCAAAGTTAGGGCTGAAAAACTAGGCTTATATTCGAGTGTATACAGTATGTGGTATTGATTGTCCAAAGTTGACTAAATGTAGTTCTTTGAAATGTCTAAAGTGGTTTGATCCTCTCATGAGTCAGTGAATTTACAAGTCTTGAAAAATCAGAACATGAGAAAAAAGCTACATCTGTGGCAAATCAGTTTTCAGAACATTCCTAGCAATTTCTATTGGTTGTATCCTCTAGGTTCTGAACATGCTATTCAAATGTAACGTGTTTCAAAGATAAGGTTATTGTTAGGTCACCAAAGGTTCATGGAAACAATGGGATACTGGATTGTGATGTATCTACAATACTGTATAGTTAAAGCCATCTGAGGGAACCTCCTTCTCCATCTTGCAAAGTGGTTATATTAATCCGTCTCCTAGTGTCAGAAAAAGATGCTTATAAGTTACACATAACTACTGTGTAAAAGGCAAAGGTAAAGTTCCCCCCTCCCCGCACATGTGTGCTAGTCGTTTCTGATTCTAGGGGTGGTGCTCATCTCCGTATTCAAGCTGAAGAGCCAGTGTTGTACAAGTCCATAGTCACGTGGCCGGGATGGCTGCAAAGAAACACTGTTTTACCTCCCCACTTTTTATGGCAGTACCTGTTTATCTACTTGCATTTACATGTTTTCAAACTGCTAAATTGGCAGGAGCTGGGGTTATCAGTGGGAGCTTGCTCCGCTGCGTGGGCACCCGGGATCCGAACTGCCAACCTACCAACTTTGCAGTCAACAATTTTAGAAAGCCTTAGCCACCTTGGCTTTATTTCAACTCTGTGGCCAGAAAACTAATATTAAACACATTAGGATATCAGCCAATATGCAGAGAAGAAAAACATTTTGCTGGGGAAAATAATTCAACATGTCTTCTTATTTTGGGTCATCGAGTCCAACCCAGTCTCTGGCTCTGCAGCCAGAGGCATAAACCATTAAGCTGTAAAAAGGGAGAACGTTCTTTTATAATATCAACATACATGTGTATTGGTGGTTATCTAATCATAATCCTGAACTAGGTACAGAATGCAGATTAATATTCCCATAGAACTGCAAAAGATTATTTTCACTTTGGTGGAAGCTAAATCCTCTTAGCATGCCCATCATAGCTGTCAAGTGTTCCCCATGGCTGCCTGGGACTGGGAGCTCCAGGGAGGTGGGGTGCTGGCAGCCAGGCCCTTTGGCTAAGGGGTGGAGCCTTATTTGCAGACAGGGTTCCCAGAATCCCTTGCAGTGGCTTCAAAATGCTCACTGTGACCTAGGTGTCTCGGCTTTCTAGGATCAGGAGAGCTGATGGTGTTTGGGTTAGGGGTTGCACAGGGAGAAGTGCTCTCTGGCAGGCCACTTGGCAGCCGGCTGCACTGCTGTCCAGCAGCATCCAGAATTCAGCCTCCCACCATCGGAAATGTGGGACATTTCAGGGGAAAATAATTTTTCAGGAAGACAGTGGGAATGAGTGATTGATCTGTGAATGTCCTGCCAAAAACGTGAGAATTGACAGGTCTGATGCCCATTCATTGTGATAGGATATCTCTGGTTTTATCTCCCCCCCCCTTTCCTTTCCTTTCTTCTCTCTGGTGGGGAGAAGAACCCGTGGGCCACTCAAAATTTGAAAACGGGCTGCATTTGGCCCCCGGGCCTAACTTTGGACATGCCTGCTTTAAGCAGTCCTTGGAAGGCTGCTGACATTACATCCAAACTAATATGGTCTTAAATCTATTCAGTTATTCAAAGCTAGGAAGCTCCTGCCTGTCCAGCTCCCAAATAATATTAGAATGTCAAATATACAGTATGATTTTTGTGTACATATGTGACAGCAGTTTCCCATCAAGCTTATAATATTTTTGACATGAAAGTGCTAAGAACAACCACATTAGTGACTAAATAGAAGCAATGTGGTGTTATGGTTGGGTGCACTAGCGCCGCGTTTTTGGAAATAATTATTTTGAATAAGCATTGCTCTTTGATACATGGAGAGCACATAACTGCCGTGTTGATCTTTGTAGATCCAAACAACAGAAACCACTGTCTCTTACCTGGGGAAATAAAAGATGAAACGTGTTGGCTTATCAGCCATTCTGTGCTAATCCAATCAAGCTGTTCAAGCACTCACAATAAAGCAGACTGCATTTTGGGTAAAATATAACCTTGCCCTCCTCATTCATGTGCTTTGAAATCATTAGCTTCTGCAAATGTCATATTGCTGATTCAAGAGGCATTGTTCAAAGTGAAGGTCTGGATTGCCTTCATATCTATGACAAGCTGTAATGACGAGAAACCCCCTATGCTTATGCCCAAGTGGTGCTGATTTAGCGACATGAAATAATTATCTGCAGAAAAGTAAAACTCTGAAGATAAAAAAGGACAGCAGTGTGAAGGGGAAATACAAAGTCTTCACAATACTGGGCCCTGATAAAATGATTCTGGAAACAGTGAGACTGGTGAGTTTGCCAATATGCCTAATGTGATTCTTAGGGGCAGAGACAAACTACTTGCCCCACCACACCTGTATTACATCTTTAACGCAGGTAGAAGATGAAAATGGATAGATGGGGAGGGATACAATTAAAGCACCACCTCCCAAGGATTCTTAAAGTGGCAACTCATACCTTAAAGGTTTACTTGGTCAACTATTTCCAGACCTCCAACTTGCTTCCGCAATGGTCCTTGAAGGTGGTGTTTCTTCCAATGGTGCCCTCTATAGAGCATAAAGGGTGGCAAGACTACCAGCCACAGGAAGGATTGTAGCAGCTTTCTCCAAGGAAACACTGCAGCTGGGAAATGAAGGTACAGAAAGAGGCCTTGGCCTTTTTTAAGGGAACGAAATGAAGGTGCCATTGGATATCTGTTTGTGGGCCGGAATACAAAGAATTATTTCAGGGGTATTCTTAGAGAATTCCAAGGACTGGAGGCAAGAGACAGTCATAAGCTGCACTTTGGTGGTTCAGCATGGTGCTCATACAGATGTTCTGTGGGTTCTCCCACTACCCTCCCTACCTCCTTGGGCAATCACCCACTCACCAGCAGGAGTATGTTTCCCTCCTCAGATCATCTCCCCATCACTGGCAGCTGCACGGGTTTCCCTGCCCTGCCTCCTCATCTGAGTGGGCGATTGAACAAGGAGTTGTGGCAGGGAAGCCTGCACTGCTGCCAGTGATTAGTCGATTACCCAAGGAGGTGAAGGAGGGAAGCATGCTCCTGCCAGTGAGTGGGTGATCAACCAGTGTGGGTACTGCACTGAACTAGGCTGCAACACTGAAGTGTAGTTCACACTCATCTCTCCTCTATTGGATTAGAAAAACAAAACAAAAAACCCCACCACACCACCACACGGCATACCCTTTCTCACTGTATCCACCAGCCCTCAAATAGAGGCTATAATGTGTTCTCACAGTTTGGATTGCTTGAGACTTTCCAGAGCATTTGTCTTAAGGTTTGAAGAAAATTGTCCTGGTGGTAGATGCAGCCTTGGAGTAATAACAGGGTAGGCCAAAGGCTGGGGTCAGAATGGACTAACAGTTGAGGAGCAAAGATTGCATAGAATCTGGTATAGCAGGAGAAAATTCTGATCACAGTAGGAGAACATGCTTTGTCAAATCCGCTCTGAAGTTCTTGTATTCCATTGCTGGACACATGCTGGGACGCAGTTTTACAATTCCAACCTGGAAAGTATTGAAGTTATCAGAGATTGTTTTCATATCCTACTTCTTATTCATTATCTGAGTTTTCAAATAATGCCTTTATTGTTTCTAATAAGAGGGGATGGTAATGAGACACAGTGAAAATCATATGAGGCACACATGAATATGGTGTTTGACAAGCTGATGAATATGGGATTTCATATGTGTTATCAGCACTAAGATATCCTTGTGCATCAGGAAAAGGATGTTATCTAAATTTAGAAACAATGAAGTCAGCTTTTGGACAGGGATAATGAATGAAATATGACGATAAACTCTGTTGATTCCCAGAAGAGGCCCCAATTTTGCAGTAAAACGAAAACACTGGCACAAAAAAGAAATTCTTAGTCTTGGCATGAAGACAGACACCTGCTTGTGGAGGTTCTGGCTGTCTGTGATGCAGCGAAACTGAGTTCATTAACCCACTCAACTTGTTTGCTAATTATTGTCATATTTTATTACTTGCTACATCTTAGACAATTCCTAGGAGACAGGATACGCTCCAAAAATGAAACTGCACATTCCAGAAAGTGAAGGTCATTCTATGTTGTTAACATTTTAAAGAATAAATCAAATAATCCAGACCGGTTCTACATATTTTTGACATTCTTCTGCTCAATTTTGGATGCCGGCTGTTGTTCCAAACAAACTATTAGCACATAGGTTCCCAACCTGAGAGTTCCCCAAAGGGGTCACAGAGTGTTCTCTGGAGGGTAGCCATGGATATTTTTAGTTGTGATTATGTTTATGTTTATTATATTAAATGCGGTGTTTTAATGCTTCTTTATTTTAATCCTCTTGACCCACAAATGGATACATTTAAATGAAAAGTTGTTGCTGCTGATGCAGCGCCACCTTTTACTTGATCCTGCAGTGAAGGAAGAGGGGATACCTCTGCCCCCACTTGAGTCATGGAGGAAGAAAGCAAGAGGGGCAAAAAGGTGAAGAAGAAAAACCAAGGAGGAGCTTGGGATGTTGAGCAGAAGGCATGTGTGAATAATTATCTCTCTGCCTCTGTGCATGGGTGTGTGTGTGTGTGTGAGAGAGAGTGAGTAAGTGGTGTGTGTGTGTGTGTGTGTGTGTGTGTGTGAGAGAGAGAGAGAGAGAGAGAGAGATGTCAAATTCTGTCCCCAGATTAACCCACTATTGGTTGCTGTGACTTTTGCCCCATCCTCTTCAATGGGAAGTAGGTAACATTGCCTACATTCAATCTGAAGGAACTCAACCTTGCATTCGTGTGCCCCTTCAGATCCATTTACTGTCTCCTCCTATTAGTTCCAGTAATTAGGACTGCAGAAGCAGGTGGGGTTTGAAGAATTCCAAGAAGTGGTGACAGCTGTAAGGAATCCTGCGTGTTGGCATTGAAAGGAGTGACACCGTGTTTTGTCAGAAGAAGAACCATTACTATGGTGATCCACTTGCTCTCGGTGAAGTTGCCATTGTCCAGTAGAATGTGATGTCTCCCATATATTCAGACCCAGGGAACATTTATCATCTGCTTTTCATAGCCCACGATGCAGCTTAGTCCTAACTGGATGAAGACCAAGATGAAAAACTAGAGAGGCACGTTGAGATTGTTCAGGAACAAAACAGATACAAGCTGGTACAATAATAAAAATGCAAAAAGGAAATATGTTGGCTGTGTGGGAGATGCAAGGAAACCCGCACAGAAATAAAAAACAAAGCCAGTAGAAAACTCTAAGAGAGAGGAGATGCAATATCAAAGTCTGCATTAGTGTGTGTCATTGTTGCCATTGCTGCAAATTCAGTGGTATAAAGAGCTGCCCTTAGTACGTTTGGGGTGTGCGTATTGCAACCTTTCCCCAAAGACTTGCTCATTGCTGCTATTGTATGTGTAAACGCAGATGTGCATACAGTTTCTGCACACTTATATGCAGCAAAGACAAACAAATTATTCAAGTGGTATGCCAGAAAATGTGGAAGGTTAAAATCATGATAGGGAACCAGGGTGTTGTAACATGTTAGGGTGTGTGTGTGAACACAACCTTATCTGCTTTTCTTTAAAATGGAATGCCGGTGAGTAGAGATGGGCATGAAACGACCATTTTTTCATTACCGTTCTCTGTTATTTGTTCTGTTACGTAATTGTACGAATAACAGCTGTTGCGATGGGGCAGGCTCGAACAGAACAGAACCAAGAAAATTTTCTTCGGTTCTGTTTGTTTCTGTTACTGGCGTTGCACCACTCGCGCAATGAAAAATGGAGCAGCGGAGGGCAGAGAGAGGGGGCTAGGCCTGGTGGAGCCTCTTTGCCCCCTCCCCGCTGGAGCCGACATGAGACTTTGCCAGTCTCGCGAGAAGAGGCAGGATCTGAGCCCTTATGGGCTGGGCTCCGGGATCTCGGCCACGTGGCGAAGCGGCAATGGTGGAGCCGGCTCAGAAGCCGGAGTGGAGGGCATCGTTGGAGCATGGGGGGAGTGCAGCAGCACCCCCTCACAGGTTTCCCAGGTCTAGGCCGGGGGGTGCTGGGCGGCGGTCTGCTGGGGCAGTGGCTCCCGGGGCGGAGTGGTTCCTGGGGAGAAGGGCCCCAGTTAGGGCAGTGCTGTGCGGAGCTCCGGGGGTAATGACCTGACGGGGGGTGGCGGAAGGCACAGTGGATCGGTCCTTGGGGAGGGGGCCCAAGGAAGGGCGGTGCTCGGCAGTGCTCTGGGGGTGGCGGCCTGTTGGGGGTGGTGATTGGAGCAGCACCCAGCTCCAGGAGGACTCCCTGTGGCCACGGGATCGCTCTCCCGCAGGCTTGCCACCAGCTCCGGTGGCGCCCGGCCCCGGGAAGGCTCCCCGTGGCTGCGGGACAGCTCTCCCAGGAGGCTTGCCCTGGCCCCTGGAGGGCTCCCCGTGGCCGCGGGAACGCTCTCCCGGCCTGCATCCTGCCGGCTCCGGTGGTGCCTGGCCCTGGGAGGGCTCCCTGTGGCCGCAGCTTGCTGCACCCAAAAAACAAAGAAACGGAAACGAAGCAGGCCCCGGGGCCCCGAACAACGGAAACGAAATGAAGCGGACCCCAGGGCCTGAATAACAAACACGAAACACCACTTTGGCATTTCATGCCGATCTGTATTGGTGAGGAGTATGCCCTGCTTGTTTCTCATTCCCAGGTACATTGTCTGTGGCTAACTGAATCACAGAGGTTATTTTTAAGGGGTAAGACTGGGAAGATTTCCCCATGAATTCTTAGAGCAAATTGCTGGTGGATCAATTAAAAAAAACAGTAAAGGGCAACAGAAACAAGAATGAAGAAACTGAACAAGGAGATAAATCAGTCACTGAAAGCACTTTGCCAGCTTGGAGATGCTATCAAATATTCAGATTGTATAACACCTCCTTCTTAAAATTTTACAAATAACAGGTCACCATCAGCATGCAAAAGGGTTCCGAAAAATCAACAGGGCTTCGACATGCAATGCAACTGCCTGGGAAGGCATAGAACCTAATCAATGGAATCAATTCATCAAAATACTTTAACCAGTGCAGAGTCCAAGTGTGTTTTTATGTCAATATGAACAGCATTGACAGGCAGGAGGCAGTTATAAGATAAAAGGGTGCACGATGGAAAGTCTTATTGAGAATATTAAGGTGTGTGCAGATCTGTGCTTTTACATTTTTTACCATCTAAATCGCAGTGGAATGCCAGTCTTTGATGCCTGTTAGATCCACTTTTTATGAGACAGAATTTTTAATATTAGAAGTTGGATAGTACTAAAGTAACTTCTGAATCCCAATTGGTTAAGGGGGGGAAAAACCTAAAGGCATTCGGCAGTAAAAATCCATGAGCCTTTTGACAGAGGATTTTTTACAGCATGATCTGCATTCATGTTTTCTTTCTCCCCAAGTGCTTGATGGTAGTAGTTTCCATCATTTTATTAATTACATAGCACTTGCAATTTTGTTAGCAATAAGCAATCAGAGATATTTTTAAGGTCACTGAGGGTAATAAGTTATAAGGACCTTTGGGTAGCAGAGTATGGAAAGCTTGGGTTATTTTGCCACCATTCAAAAACATGTCCTAATTTCCATTTGAGCTCTGTTTTGCTAAAAGCTGGATGTTACCAAGGGTTACTTACATACTTATTCTGTATGTGATAGGATTCACATTGAGATCTCTCAGAGATCGACTGGTGCCAGACCCACGAGACTAGCGCAGGCGCGCTCACTGAGGGTGGCCACACCCAGAGAGGTGCGGAAATCGCGTACACGTGACCGCGCCTTCTCTGTGGTGGGCCTCATATTATGGAACCATCTCCCCAGTGAGCTGCGCCTGACAGAGTCCCTGCCCGCCTTTAAAAAAGCCCTGAAGACCCACCTTTTTCAGGGAGGCGTTTGGTGACCTTTCTATTTAGTTTCCTTTTTTTTTTTTTTTTTTTTTTTGCCCCTGCCATCCCTGCTTGGATTTTGCCTCTTTTGTTGCTCTCTGTTACTGTCTTTGTTTGTCCTATTGGTTTTATTGTAAGCCACCCAGAGTTCCCTTTGGGAAGACGGGTGGGATATACTGTAGGCCGAACAAATAAATAAATAAATAAATTATGGTGAGAGGGATGCAAGAGAAAGCGAGGGCAAAGCACAGGATGCCATTTTCTGAACAAAACTCACCCAATCATGCAATACATAGTATACTTAATTTCCTGGGATCCCAGTACCACCACCGCCACTTACTAATATCCAGAAAACTGTCATGGCTGAAATTCATTCACAAGCTGCTAAAGAGGAAGTTCAGAATTTGTTTTTGTTTTTTTTAAGAAGCTTTTTTTGTCCATGCTAGCTTAAAATGAGAACCTTCAGTTATCAGCCGAGTGTTCCTCTTCATTGAACTTTAAATGTAGAAGATTTAGCTTTTTTTATTTAATGGATTAATCATCATTTGTTAATTAAGAGGCTTAAATCTGGGTGGCGGTTAACCACTAGGGAATCAGAGTTTTGCGATTCTATGGTAGTGGTGCTCCTGCTGCCTCATTAAGGTGCCTATGAATTTAAAAAAAGGAGAATGGATTCTGTTTAATGAATTGTACTTGAATGAATTGGCCTGATTTTTACAAAATAAACAAAACTGTATAGGAGGAGATGAAGTAAAATTTGAAAATCAATTATTTACCAATGCTCAAATACTGTAGCATATATCGAATTTTATTAAGTAACAAGAACATGAGATAATTAGCCATTTTGGCAATGCGTCTTTCCACTTTGGTAACACCCTATATAGAGTATGGTCCTTCAGCAGTGAGTCAATGTAAAATAATGATCATTCATTCATTCATTCATTCATTCATTCATTCATTCATTCATTCATACATTCATACATACATACATACATACATACGTACGTACGTACGTACGTACGTACAAAACTCTCTGTCCCACCAAAATTATTTTTCTCAGTGTAGGCAATTTCACTATGTAGAACAGTGGTTCTCAACCACAGGCCCCCAGATGTTCTTGGATGACAACTCCCCAAAATCTTGGGCAGCACAGCTAGCAGTGAAGGTTTCTGAGAGTTTAGCCCAAGGACGTGAACCACTAATAGATTGCAAAGAGAAATAAACCTTCTCTTTATTGTGCTATTCTTCTATGAGAACATAGAATCATACAGTTATAGAGTTGGAAGTGACATCAAGGGCCATCCAGTCCAACCCCCTGCCATGCAGGAACCCCCATCACAGTATTTCCGACAGATGGCCATCCAGCCTCTGCTTAAAAACCTCCGAACAAGGAGACTTCACCACCCTCTGTGGCAGTGCTGAAGAGCTCTAACTGTCATGAAGTTCTTCCTAATGTTTAAAATGAATCTCTTTTCCTGTAGTTTGAAATCATTAGACATATGTTCCAGACCTGTAACCATCCTGATTGCCCTCCTCTGGACCTACTCAAGGTTGTCAACATCCCAACTGTCCTAAAGTGCATTGGCTACTGATTTTAAATTTTAAATTTGTCATGGGCTTGTCATGGGCTTAGAAAGCTCTCAAATCACATCTAAAAAGGCCTATAGGTTTCTGGACCCAAATAAATGTGTTGGTATTAATTTTTTCAGCACTGGGGTTGATGCTTGCCTATCTAAGGGACCATTACGGATGGGCACAAAACAAAAAACCAAATGCTGTTTTGTCATATCGTTACGTAATGAAATAAAACATTTTGTTTCATTACAGTTGAAACAAAATGGTGGGTTTTTTTCATTGAAATGAACCATTTTGTTCCATCTGTAAACTGGCCCCTTTCCTGCTGGTTTCCCACCGCCGTGGCTACTGAGACCACCCAGCCAGGCCTGAGCCTCTGTCTTCTTCTCCTCCTCCATTGCCACCACTGCCACAGGTGCCGCTGCAGGGCCCAGCCAGACCAAGCAGGCCAGCCAGGGCCTCCTCTTCCACCCTACTCTCTCTCACCTGACAGCATTCATATCAAAATACTGTACATAAAAACTACAATTAAAAAACAACAACCACACACACACACATAACCCTACTCTCTCTCACCCAAAGACTGCACAATCCCCCATACAATATACATGTTACACACACAACAGTGATATTACCCATCAACTTATTTTTTAGCAGAATTTAGCATGGTTACTGCTATTGGGTAAAAACGTTTTTTGAATCTGTTGGTCATTGTTCTAATATATCTGTATTCGTCTGCCTGATGGCAACAGTACAATCAGAGAGTGTCCAGGATGAGAAATGTGTCCTATAATGTTCTGTGCTTTCTTAAGATAGCAGGAGCTGTAAAAATGGCAAGTCCGCAGGCCTGGATGACCTCTGTGTAGAACAGATAAAACACTATGGCACAATAAAAAAAGTGACTCTTTTTGTTTTTCTTTAAAAAGTCCTGAAAAGAATGAATATTCACCACTTATGTAGTTGAACTAATGGAACGATTCCTCATCCCATAATAGGAAATATATTGAAGGCCCCTTTGAAATTAGCAGAACCATGGGGAGTAGCCTCTGTTGACTTCATGGCTGCTTATGACACTGTTCATTTCTCTAATCTATAACCTATTAAATTCTATAATTTAACCAAGAATTATGAACTAACAAGATTAATAGAAACCCTTTTGCAAGATCACAGATTCTTCATTAGCTTTCAAGGACAGTGAAATTGATGAAGCATACAAAAGAATGGCCTTCCCCAGGGATAGTATACTGCCTACTGTCTTGTTTAACAGCTATACCAATAACCAACCATTTGCTCAAGGCATAAAAGGTTTTATTTATGTTGATAATCTGGCACTTACTTCTTAGTGGGACAGCTTTCATAAGATAGAATATCTTCTGTAAGGTAAATGGTAAAGGTCTACTCCCCCTGGACATGCATGGTAGTCGTGTCCTATTCTAGGGGTAGTGCTCATCTCCATTTTCAAGCCAAAGAGCCTGTGTTGTGCAAGTCCATGGCCATGCTGCTGGCATGGCTGAATGCATTTATGCACATGGAACACTGTTTACCTTCCTGCTTTTTACGGTGGTACCTATTTATCTATTTGCATTTACATGCTTTCGAATTGCTTAGTTGGCAGGAGCTAAGATTAACAGTGGTTGCTCACTCAGCTGTATGGCACTCAGGATTCAAACCACCGAGCTGCCGGCTTTGCAGCTAACAGTTTCAATGCTCTAGCCTGCTGAGTCAGCACGCCCCTTAGAACATCTTCTGACAGGTAATAAAAGAACTTTGCTTATATTGTGATAGAAATCAATTAACCTAACCCTATTAAGATTCCAATGTGTGCCTTCCACATGAGAAACAAGCAGGCATCTCAGAAACTTCAAGTTACCTGAAAGGGCACCTAACTAAATCATTGTTTTGTCCCCAAGTAGCTAAGTTTGGCTTCCTAAAGGAAGCCACAGGCTTAAGATGGTAATTGATGAGCTGGGCAGTTGAGTACAGGACAATTTGGAAATTGCTCATTCATAAGATCACTATAAGTCAAAGGTGATTTGATGGCACATAACAACAACAATTCTGGGTAATACACTGACATGTAAGAAAAATTGCCAAAATGCAAATCAAAAGATCTCCATAAGGATCAACATTATTTGAAAGTTACCATGAATCACTAAGAACTTCAGCCTTGGCCTGCTGGTACTCTGAAGGTCAATTTGCCAGCCCAGTGTAGTACAATATAGTTCATTCAACACAAATCAGGTGAATTTAGTACTCAATGAAAGCTACAGAATTGTGTCTGGTTGCCTGGAGCCAACACCTATTGATAAAATCATTTCTCTAGCATGCATTGTATCCAGTGTCATTTAGGGCAAAAACCTGCTGGTGCAGTTCCAACAGAATAAACATCACCAAGGCACTGGAAATAATTAATTTAAATTAATTTGGAGCTCCCTTTTGTCATGGGAAAACTGTCAGGACTTCAGAATAGGTGTGTGTTTGTGTTACTTTACACTCAGAAATCATAGCCAGATCGCGCTGGTAGAATCAGAAACATTGGCAGCCATCTGGCAGTGTTTTTTAAAAACATTTAAGGACTATACACACATTATTCTGATGCTCCCAAAGGATTCCTCAGAGCAAACTGAGCCCTAGAGAGCCTTGAGAGCTGAAGCAGAGCTGTAGTAAGCTTTAAATTAATTTAAATTAATTACTTCCAGTGCTCCAGTCTAGTATAGGTTGCATAAATTTATGTAATCATACTCTGCTGATAGAAATGTGTCACAGATAGGAAATAATCAAAGCATCTACATCAGGCATGTCCAAACTCTGGCCCTCCTGATGTTTTGGACCACAACTCCCAGAATTCTGAGCCCAGACTGCCAATGACAAAGGACTGTGGGAGTTGTGGTCCAAAACATCTGGAGAGCCAAAGTTTGGACATGCCTGATCTACATGGAATGCACACCAACTCTTTGGCAACCATGTGGCCCTTATTTGATTAAAATTAAGGAAACTGCCCTCCCAAGAACATCTGTGAATCTTGAAGGGAAAGCAGAGAATGTCAGGCCTGTAATGTGGGGTGGGGGTGGGATGGGGAAAAGAACAGTCCACCTTTCAAAAGGAGTGGAAGACCAAGAAAGTCTAACCCTAGTCACATGGAGAACTGGGTTGCATGGAAATCATTTAATACAGGCTATGGACTGGAGTTGGCAAAAACAAAGTGAACCCAAGAAAATGGGATTTTTGTTCCAACACAATCCTTTGCAAGTGCAGAGGAGGACTGATAATTTCACACCTATGTCAGTGTAATCTTTGCCCTTTAATGTGTACTATGGAAGACATGCCAGCTGTTCCAAATGGCCTTGATGTTGCCCATTACTGGGCAAAATTATCTGATACATTTATAATTGCACTGTGGTGCTTCTGAATAAACAAACAGTACACTGTAGATGTATGTGGGCTGATGAAACATACCAAAGAACTCCAGGAGTAAATGGTCCTGTGATTTGTAGGTTACAACAAAGTATTTCTCCAATGATGGAAATATGTGGGCAGTTTTTAAAAAAGAAATAGCTGCTCCACAACGTTTGATTACCCTGATGCATAGCCTGCATTTTGGACAAGAGGCTAATTATTAGGATAGACAATGGAGAAAATAATAGTTCCTTATCTCCTCTCCTTTTTCTTCTTTTGCCTAATCTTTAAATTTATAAGCTGCCTTCATTGCAAAGCAGCACTCAGTGTGCCTTGTAATCTTTGTGATACAGTATAAACAAGTACAGTGGTACCCCAACGTACAGAAATCCCAACTTACGAGTGCAATTCCATTGGTTTTTAAATCCCACTTCCTTACAAGCAAAAGATAGGGTTTCCCCAACTTACAATCTTTTTAATTTTATTTTTTTGGAAAACTGTTTCTCCCTTGGCGCTTTGTGTTTGGAGGCTTTAAAATAGCCTTGCCATTTTCCTGCACTTCTCTACTGCAAGAAAGGTAGGTTGATTTTTCCTCTGTTATTTTTATATACTGTACTGTAATTTTTTTTTTGCGTATTTGCCGGTGGTGGTGGGGGTGTCTCTTTTGTTGCAATTTTAAACAAGCTGCACTTTCCCCCTCAATCAGGTGCGTTGTGGGGCAAAGAGCAGCTTGTTTAAAATGTCTTTGAGCCACCGAGCCAAGTGTTTGCCTCGGTGGCTTAAAGACATTTTAAACCACCCACCGCTTCCCCCACACACCGGGTGCGTTGGGGGGGGGAGAAGCGGCGGATGGTTTAAAATGTCTTTAGCCATTTGCCAAGTGGTTGCCTCAGTGGCTAAAGACATTTTAAACCACCCGTCACTTCTCCCCCCAACGTGCCCGTTGTGTGCGGGGGAGCTGCGGGTGGTTTAGATTTCCATAGGAATGCGTTGAAATCTGCTCATCCGGAATGGATTAATTGACTTTCAATGCATTCCTATGGGAAACTATTCTCCAATTTATGAGCTAATCGACTTACAAGCATACACTCAGAATGGATTAATTTCATAAGTCGGGGTACCACTGTAAAACATATTTAATAATGATATTGTTAAATTCAGATAAAATCAATGCTACCGTAAAAACTATTACATTCCATTATATGTGAAAAACCATTAAAATCACCTCAGCAAATTAGACCTTATCCACCAGTTTTTAAGGTATCTTGTTATACTCTTCAGACTGAAGAAGCTGTTTGGATGAATAGTGAAACATTTCATCCTAAAAGAGAAGTTGTCCAGTTGCCATGACTCAACTTCTGGACACTTCCGAAAAGCAGCAAGAATGGAAACAGATCACAATTCTGAGGGAGCGGCATTCCACAGTCTGAGAGCAGAACAAAGGTCTCTCCAGTGTGTCTTGTCCAGTGGGCCTAGTAAGATTTCGGTTAGTAGCAAGGGTCTTTCAGTAGCATGATCGTGATGCAGTGCGTCAGTCAGCAGCCTAACCAGCATATTGCACCAATAGAAGATCCTCGCCCTCGTCAAATGTAAACCCATGTAGAGAGTATTGCAGTGGTCAAAGTGCACTGTATCTAAAGCGCAGATGACTTTCCTGATTCAGGAAAGATCATAGCTAGCTCATTAAACCGACTTGTGTAATGTGACTCCTTGTCACTGCTGCCACCTGGGAATCCCTGAACGGCACAGAGTACTCCCAGACTATGAACCTGACTGTCAGCAGAAATGCAGCCCCTGTATCCAAAATCCTGTCTCTCTAAATGTTCTGGATTTAATTCCACCTTGTTCATCCACATCGAGCCCATTATCAACTCAGGCAGCATCAGAGGGCCCTGGCTGTTTCCTTGATGTTAAGTGACAAGGAGATGTAGAACAAGGTGTCATCAGCATATAAGTGGCCATTCCTTTGAAAGCTTTGAATAACGTGTCCCAGTGATTCTCTTAATCTTCTACATTATGTGAAATAATATAGAAGATGAGGTAAAGATCCCTGTGGGACATCATATGCCAGAGTCCATGGTGTCAAACAGTACTCCCACATGCCACCTTTTGAATATGCCCTGAATGGATGGATTAGAACCAGTACCACACAGTGGTCCCTCTACCCAACCTAGACAGGATGTGCAACAGGATACCATGGTCAATAGTATTGAATGCACCCCTCCCCTGTTTCTGGGATTACTCAAGGGTTGCACTTCTCTTTTCTGGGCCATGGCTTAAGTCATCTGCCAGGGCAATCAAAGCAGCTTCAGTCTCATATCCAAGCCAAAAGTACAATTGGCTACAACAACTCAAACTTGAATTCTTACTGGAATTCAATGGGAAGACCAAACTCACTTGAAAAAAAAATGATAAGGTTAGACAGAGTTGGAGATGGCAGGAAAAGAAGGCCAAGTGTGAGATGTATTGACTCTAGAGATGGGCACGACTCGGGAAAATGACGTTTTCGAGTTGTCGTGTGTCGGAGGCAGCCCGTTTCGGCTTGTTTCCGTTTTTCGCGAAACTTCGCAAAAATTAGTCGGTTCGTTTTTTTGTTTTTTCGTTATCATTATACTGGGTTTTTTTGGG
>JAHTLZ010000348.1:36511659-36530167 GCA_023846285.1 Phrynocephalus versicolor
GGGGGGGGGTAGTGGGCTCCTGGAGGTACCTCTGTGGGGTGGGTGCCTCCTCTGGCCCACTATAAAGGGAAAGTGGGCTCCTGGAGGCACCCGTGGGTGCCTCCTATCCTCACCCACTAGGAAGGGACAGCAGCAGCAGGCTCCAAGAGACCCCTCAACATGGGGGTCTCCCCTCCTCACCTGCTGCTGCTGCAAAATGGCATGCAAAACCATATGGATATGCATACCATTTGCAGACAGTGAGACCTGCTCAAGTACCTGATCCCCTGGTACGAGCGTGTCGCACCTGCCATGTCCCACAAAGAAGGGAATCGTACTTGCGTGTGTAGTGCAATGCAAGTAGATCTGGCTATGGGCTAAGGTGGCTTAGTGCAAGGGCTAGGGTTAGGCTAATGACGGGTAAGGTTACGGTGGGCTATTGGGTTGCACCTCTGGGTGCCTCTCTGACCCACTAAGAAGACAGTCTGTGACATATGGGTAAGGAGTCAAGGATTAGGGTTAGGGGGTTAGGGGGCTAGGGCAGGTTTTAGGGGGCTTTTTGGCACATCCCAGAAGTCTCAGTGGCCAAGTGGCCATGCGATTGGTGGGATGGCTCCAAAAATTTGCATGGTCATCCCCTCCCATATGGCTGGCCAGGCCACTGGGCCAGCCCATCATTGCGCACTGCGCACGTGTAAAAAAAATAAAATAAAATAAAATCAATGGAGGACAGAGGAGGAGAGGAGAGACATTTTGTTGCAAGAAAAAACCCACTGCTACTGTGAAAAATCTGGCAGTTTATAAATTTCCGCGTGTTTCTGTTGTGGTTGTGTGTTTTTGGACCACGATTTCAAAAACAATATTGCGTTCGCCGCCCCATTTTGGATCCCCCGCCCGCACCGCATGGCATGGCAACTCGAGTCCGGCTGCCCAGGATGGGGGGGGAGGCGGGACCACCCCTCCAGAAACAATCCCTCCGGTAGGTGCCCTGCGCCCTTAGTCAAGCAGGCATTTTTCTGCCTGCTTTTTGGCCCGGGAATGGGTGGGGGGGAGACCCGAGAGATTTTTCCTGTGCCGTCCGTGCCGCTTGAGCCGGCGGCGAGACTCGTGCCGTGCGGGACTGGGGGGGGGAGAGTTTAAAAGTTTTTTCCTGTGCCATCCGTGCTGCTTGAGCCAGTGGCGAGACTCGTGCCGTGCGGGAATGGGTGGGGGGAGAGTTTAAAAGTTTTTTCCTGTGCCGTCCGTGCCGCTTGAGCCGGCGGCGAGACTCGTGCCATGCGGGAATGGGTGGGGGGAGAGTTTAAAAGTTTTTTCCTGTGCCGTCCGTGCCGCTTGAGCCGGCGGCGAGACTCATGCCCTGCGGCTTGTTGCTGCTGAGAGCCTGCGGCGAGTCCCACCAGAGCAGCCCAGGAGGGAGGAGGGGGGGGAGGCCGGGGACCTCCAGAAACCACCCCTCTGGTAGGTGCCCTGAGGCACGGCAGGCATATTTTCGCCTGCTTTTTGGCCGGGAACCGGGTTTTTTAACTTTTAAAAACTTTTTTCTGTGCCGCTTGGCATCGCGCGCGATCGCGTGATGCAAGTAACGAGCACGACAAATCAGACCAAATTGTTCGTTCGTCGGTTCGAGCTCGAAGTCTGGCGGAGTAATTCCCGTTACCGTTTCCGTAGAGTAACGGAACCGAGTAACGGAAACGGAAACGGAAATACCGCTAAGTCGTGCCCATCTCTAATTGACTCCATAAAGGAACTAAAGACCTTCAATTTGCAACTTGTGAGCATCCCAGTCAACTCCAGGACCTTCTGGAGGTCATTAACTTATGAGTAATAATTATGTGTCACAAAGCTGATTCTAACAACCCTTGCCAATATTTACTTCTCAGGGTGTTTTGTTCTCTAACTCTTACCAGATCCACTCAACATAGGTAATGGTAAGGAATAGTGGGAGCTGTAGTCCAAAGGTTCAGGAAGCAACCTCTTTGCCATCGCTGCCACTTCCCTTTACACTTGGGTTCAACCCATTTTTATGCCTCTAGAGTAGAAATGGGCACAAACCGAAATGCGTATCAGAAAAACCAACAAACCAGGGTGGTTTGTCATTTGGTTAAAGGGCTAGTTTAGGGAATCTGTTTTGACCAAGCACAATGAAATGCCAAACTTTTTTCCCTTTGGCGATTCATTTCCTTCAGCAAAAAGAGATGCCCTCCTGCCCCCTTCCCCCTTCCTCCCTACCTCTATCTGCTCCTACCATCACCTCCTCACTACCACCTGCATCCTCACAGGGAGCGGGTCCAGCTTCCCAGCCAGGAGCTAGCTGCAGCCTCTGATCACGTGCCCGCCTATCAGCCAAGTGGCAAGCACTAGCTCAGAATGGCCCTTTTTCTGGGGGTTTGTAGCAATTTGTAGTTAACCACAAACCACCAGTTTCCCAATTCATGCCCATCTCTACTCTAGGGATCACGTTGCTACAAAAGAATCATATCCCTAAGAATTTGCTTAGGACTGTGAAAAGCATGGGCTGAGCCGGTCAAGCTATTGTTGTGATACACTTGTGTTCTTCTAGTTTTCTTATCTTTATATTAACATGAAATGATACAGTACCCATGATTCCGTCTGTATATGTGTATGATGTAATTCTATGCACATTCCATTAGACAACAACATCATTAAGGAATGCTCAATTTTGGGATTGAGCAAATTTGGGAATTTTTAGTTCTTTATGTAACTCAAGGTGTATTGTTCAGTTCCAGGTCTGCGACCTCATTCTTCTTCTTCTTCTTCTTCTTCTTCTTCTTCTTCTTCTTCATCATCATCATCATCGTTGTTGTTGTTGCTGTTGCTGCTAAGTTCTTACTCTTAGTTCTTTGATTAAAACCAACGGAACTTGCAGGGTCCCCCCCCCCGCCACCACTATTTTGATAGCTGACTAAATTAACACTGCCCTGTGATCACCAAATGACTGGTCTTTGTGGGACCAAGGAATGGTGTGATCAAACAAAGCATCCAGCTCCTTTGACAGGTACGGAGCTGAGTTGCTCGTGTGCCTCTCCTGTGTCTGACATCAGCAGCAGGAGAGGTGGAGTAGTTCAGGGAGTTGGTGCATTTACAGTTGTTGCCACGGAAACAAGAAAATTGCAGACATGCTGCACCACATATAATGTAATCAGATTTGGACTGAAATCACAGAACATCTGAGGAACATTTTATAGCCATCTACCCCAAGCACTAAAAGGGGATGAATGTATTTGGTTTTTATGGATACCTGAGTCTGTTTTACATAAAACTTACTAATTAGAACTTTTGAGATAGCGACTAAAATGGGAATGAGATATCCTTCTTTGACTGCCTGGACTTACAGATGTTGTTTTCCCCTCTAAGAGCTCCTGTTTCATAAGAAAGTGGCAATCATTACTATTTCAGCAGAACAATGTGGAAGGATATGAGGTAAATCTCTTTCAGGTCCAGATTGTTGGTAGGAAACAGTTGGATTCTTCTGTGTACTTCCCATGTCTGTCATTAAGGATGTGTTTTATTGGGAGGCAGCAAAGATGAACCTCACTACTTTAGTTTTGGTAGGAATTGGTAACTCATCCTCTCTTTTTTAGCACCATATCAGGTCTTTGTGTGGGACCTTCTGCTCCTCCATGTGTATTCACAAGTTGAATATTCTCCTCTCTCTCTCTCTTTCTCTCTCTCTCTTTTTAGAACTGTAGCTCCCAGAGTTTTCTCAGCCATAATGTCCACAGTTATAGGACTCCAGTGCCACTTTAACAGCCATGAATCCACCTCTGTGGAATCATGGGATTTGTAGTTTGGTGAGGCAAAATTCCCAGGCATTCAACTTTATTGCGATCAACATAATTTCCCAAGAGTGTGCATGTTTACAAGAAGATTTACTTTTCAAGGCACATGTTGGAAGTTTTTGAAAATCTTCTATCTTTCCGGTCATGTCTGAATCTTGGTCACTTTGTCAAATGATGTTCTCCATGCCTTGCTATTTCTTACAGCTTCTTTTAGCTGCATTGAGGTCATTCCGGTGTCCTTTCTGAGTCCTTTTTTTGCCCCTAACCAAGCATAATTATTTATTGCAAAGCAATAATCTAAGCATTATTATTTTCTCCAGTGAGCGATCTTGGCTTTCAGAATTATGCTTGGTTTGACTCTGTCTAGGACTCCCTTTTTGGTCATCCTCATTGTCCATCTGTGTCTCCAAAAATTGTCCTTGCTGTTACCTCTTGTTCAGAGTACAAAGATCATATCAGCTGCATGAGGTGTGGAGAAATTCCTGTTTATTTCGGGCAGCTCCAGAACTTGTCATCATGATCAATACAGTCAAAAGCTTTTGAGTAGTCAATGAAAGGTCCTTTTGGTATTTCCTTGCCCTTTCCATCACCCATTGAACGTTAGCTATGTGGTTACACATTCCTGATCCTTTTCAGAATCCAGTTTGTAGTACATCTGGTAACTCTCTTTCGATGGTAGAGTTCATGTGTTGTTGGATGATCTTCAAGAGAATTTTACTCACATGTGGTATTAAGGTGATGGTGTGGTAGTTTTAACAGTCTGTGTCACTTTTTTGCTGTTGGAAAAATATGGACCTTTTTCACTCTTTTGGCCACTGACCAGTCTTCCATACACTTTGACACCATGCTGTCAGTGCTTTTATTGGCTGTGGTATTTTGAAAAATACCTGGTATAAAATCAGTTTCTTCATTTCCCCTCCTCTTCTTGATTTTAAAATCTGCATTAAATTTCAGTTCCGTTCAAATTCTGCTTGCTGCCCATCTACGAAAATATTTTGCAATCCATTTGGACACAGATATAGGAAAGAGACATCAACAGAAGATTAAAGCACTCAAAGGATCGTTTAATCCTTGGGGGGGGGGTTGCAGGGATGCCTGATCCTCCTATTTTTAATTGAATTTACTGTATAATTTTGCAAGGAAATTATTTGTGAAGCATTTGTCCCCCACCTGAAACCACCTTCATGAAATTATGTTTGGCAACCTGAAGCACTTTGAAGTCCACCGAGTGGCAATAAAATTAGATCTTCATGAAAGAGCTCAGCTTTGCTCTTCCCCTGAGCAATCCACCACAGCTTCAAGGGGTCAATTTGGGAGGTGGAAGAGGCAAACTGCTGCAGTTTTCAGCTCATGCCTTGCCTACATATGGAAGCAATTTTGCTCATATTCTTTTACTATTCCTTATGAATTTCTTGCTCATTGCCCACACTGCTCTCTGCCCTCCCCTCTAACTTCCCCATTCTTTTTGCAGGTTGCCCTCCACAGCTTTCATGTCACATTTAGGAAGTGAACAGTAACTGTCAAATCACTCTACAAATACAAGAATATAACACCTCTCTCTCTCTCTCTCTCTCTCTCTCTCTCTCTCTCTCTCTGAGAAGCAACAAAGTAATCTTTGAGACACATTTAAGGAAGCTGCTGTGAAAACGTAGACTTTTATTTTATCAAGCACATACAATTTTCCAGTTGCATTTTAATGTGTTTTTGTTGCAAGTTATGCATTCCCCCAGTACACACCACTGTAAACTAGAAAGTATGCTGGGAACATAGTTGTGAGTTTTTTTGGGCTGTTTGGCTGTGTTCTGGAAGTTTTTCTTCCTGATGTTTCACCAGACTATGTGGCTAGCATCTTCAGATGGCAAGGAACTCAGGGAACTAGGAGTTCTCTATGTGCTAGAGAGAACTCCTAGTTCCCTGAGCTCCTTGCCCTCTGAAGATGCCGGCCGTAGAGTTTGGTGAAACGTATGGAAGAAAAACTTCCACAACATGACCAAAGAGCCTGAAAAACTCACAGCAGCTATCAGATCCCAACCATGAAAGCTTTCAAGAATATACTGGGAACAACTAGAGTGACTAAATACAGCATTTATGTTAAGTATATAAGCCTTAACCTTTAGTAGACCATTTGACAGAACAGTAAAAGAAAACAAGTAGGATTGCATTAAAAAGATTGACAATGATTTACAATAAAATATTCTTATATACTTTTAAAAATATATATACTGTATTTATAAGACAAAGAAGGGATATGCTTACAGTAATTAAAGAATATGATTGTAAAGAGAGGAAGTGCTTAGAGGAATGGTAATCTGTAGAGATGTAAGCTAATTACTTAATTGCTTACATTTGTAAATCTTATTATTGGAAAAGAAATTACTGTAGTGGTTAAATTGCAGATATTTATCTGCTAATAGCCTTGATTAATCAGCATTGCTAATCTGTCATCTTGAAAGCCAATATTAATGGCATCAATCTTGCAGAACAATAACAGTTTATATGAAAGAAAATATTGTCCATTTAATGCTCAGATGTATGGAAGAGATACAAGGAGTGTACAAGAGTCTTAAAACCAGTTGGCTGAGCCAAAGGAGTTTGAGACATTAAGTTGCTTTGGCCGGTTAACGCTTTTTCGGGCAGTGTGCTACTTAGTTTTAAACAAATGATATTTTATATGCTGCAAAAAGCAGCTTTGCGTTAGCAGCAATTGTAGACTAAATAAATAAATTTTGGGCTTAAATTATAACCCCAAAGGTATGAAGGATCCAGAAGCCTCATAAATGCGGGTGAATTGCTTAAAACAGCACACTTGGAAAAGAAAAGAATAAACGCTCAAGAAATGCAAGGGTCCTTGGGAGAAAAAGATACTGAAACAATGGTATTGATTTTTCCCTTTGGCTAAATAAACTTTTCCTTTTTAATCAGTGTTTTGTAAAACAAGAGTAAGTGATGAAGTGGAAAAATTGAGACTGGTGCTTTAATTTCCTCTCAGCGTTGCACAGTAAGTTTTACAGGGAAATGAAACTCTAAAATATAAGCCCAGACTACACTTTCAGAGGAAATTTGGTACAGAGCAGACAATGGCAAAGTACCCAGAGAAGATCAACATTTCTATTTAGCTGGTACAAAATAAAAAAAGGGAAAGAACAAAACAATTAAAGCAGAAATGTCTACCTTGCAGGATTTCTATCTGAACTACAGTTGCAGCCTCTATTACAACCAGATGTCATGAGGTCAATGAAATGTTCTGCATCTTCTTGCAATAGTCCAAGTTCCCAACTTACAATACTGGACTGGACTAGATGTTTTCTCCTAGAGGCAATGGCTTGGATTCAGAGGGAACAAATGCAAACTGGACTTCCATTTACTGGATTTCATATGAAACTCCCTATTCATCTCCTGCTCTTTGGGCCATACATACTTCACACAATTCTTGTGGGTCTCTCACTTTTCAGAGGGGTAGGAGTTATTGTGAGTAGGAGAGAAGGCAGTTAAGCCAAACTGGGTTAAGGGTTTGCTGAGGCCAACAATAGATTGTCTAATTTTGATGTTTTTCTGAGAAAGTCAACGTTTGCAACCATTCAATCCCATGCAATTATTTCTTGTCAAATACCCACAGGGGATTGGTTCTAAGACTCTCCCCACAGCAGATGCTGAAAACTGTGGGTAATAATGAATCCTCTATATAGGAAGAAAAAAACCTCCAGGAAAAAAAAAATTATTTCTGCATGCATTACCAGATCTGGCCACTAGAGGGGTGAGAGACCATGCTATATTTTCTTCACCAACAGGAATTGATAGTGCAGTCTATAGTGGCCAGCTCAAGTATTACTGGTACATGTGATTCTCTCTCTCTCTCTCTCTCTCTCTTTCTCTCTCTCTCTCTCTCTCTGTGTGTGTGTGTGTGTGTGTGTGTGTCAATCCAGGGGGTACTTTTGAAAAAGCCATTCCTCAAGGAGGTAAGAGAGATGGCTTGTAGACACAGGGCCTTCTCGGCAGCTGCCCCCAGGCTATGGAACACCCTCCCAAGTGAGATCCACCTGGCACCAATATTGATGACATATCAGCTCCAGGTAGAAAATCATCCTGTTCCAGAAGCTTTTTAACTGACATAACATAGATTGTGGGTCCTGATGGCAAGCCCACCTAAGTGCGCCCCAGAGCATTTTACAAGTACCTGGTCTCCGGAGGTAACAAAATTTCTGATGCGGATTATAAAACTGAGGATGCTGGGCTCTCCTCACATTCTGTTTTATTTTTTGTCCCCACTACCCCTTTAACAAACAGGAATCCCTACTGGGCTGCTCCAACAGCAGATGGAGGTGAGCGGAGGTGAGCCTGCATTCTTTTCTCCCTTTTTTCTCCCTCCCCTCACTGCAGACAGGAGCAATGGAGTGCAGAAGGGTGTGAACACAGGAAGCAGAACAAATCCCCACGATCTCTGGTCCGAATTATGTTGCCAGCGGATTTTAGAGGTCGTGTAAAAGTGCCCATAGAGTTACAAGAGTTGTATGAAATCAAGGATTACGAGAATCCTATTGATTATAAAGAAGAAAAAAGAACAATATTAATAACAGAATAAATAAAAAAATCAGTACCCATTTTTAAATAATGTATTAGACATCTTGAACAAATGGTGATATATATTTTGCCCTGAAATTTAACCCCAGTAGTAGAGTTTGAAATAGAGATGGGCACGAACAAAAAAAATGGCATTTCGTTTGTCATTTGTCATTTGGAGGGTCCGTTTCGTTTCATTTCTCTTTTTCATGAATTTCTGCAAAAAAATCGTTTTTGTTTTCGTTCGTTTCGTTACCATTTCATTACCATTTCATTTTTTGTGATTTTTTTAGGATTTAAGCAATTCACTCATATTGCAGTAACGGAAATGAAACGCACAACAAAATTTCTGGTGTTTTTGTTCGTTTCGTTTCATTTTAAAGACAAATTCATTTGTCATTTTGTTAGCTAACGAAACAAAAAACGGAAACGGAAACAAAAAATTGTTCGTTTCGTGCCCATCTCTAGTTTGAAAGCTTCCCAAGATATGGGTTAAAAGGATTAAAAATGTGTTAAAAAGAAAACAGATATATAAATGAGAAGATTGGAAGGGGGAACTTAAAAATAAGGAACAATTAAGAGCTATGTTTGAAGGAGAAGAATTAAATTGATTAGATTTAATGCAGTTAGAACAATAGATAAAACACAGTGAGAGATTCAGATCTGAAGTTAGGAAAATGACAAAATTTGAATATATCATAGAAACTGGAGAATGTGAAGGAGGAAAGGAAGGAAAAAGAAAATCGGTATATGATACAAATGTTTGAAAGAAGAAGAGGATCCGTTAGAAAGTTTTAAAACAATATGGGAGACAGATATTGGGAGAACAGAAAAAGAGGATTGCCACAAAATATGAAATATTTTTTAAAGTATGTCAATTAGAACAAAATAAAATGGGTATAAAATATTATGGAGATGGTACTCAACTAGGGATGGGCACAAAAAAAGAGATTTGTTTTGTTTCATTTTGTTCCCCTGTGATTCGTTTTGTTACATTTCATTAGAAACAATGTTTTCTAAAAAAATTGTACAAAACAAACCATTAATGAACTGATTTGTTACTCTGTAAAATGGGTCTCCTGGATCCTAGAGGCACTACATTCAGTGTGAACCTTCCTTGGACTCTCCCCTTTAAGCCCTCCAAATTTGGAGAGATTTGGAGTTCAGAGGGCTGAGTTATTCAACTTCAAAGGGAGTGCCCTGGGAAAAAAAACATTTAGAATTACAATGTTATGTGCTTGAAAATAGTGATCTCAGGCAGCTAGCAGTGTGTAAATTACAGTGGAGCTTCCTCAAGCTTTCCCTTTGAAGCATCCCCAATTTGGAGAGGTTTAGGGTACAGGGAACAGAGTTATTGAGCTCCAAAGGGGCTGCAGGGGGAACTTAACTGAAGGAGTGTGGATCAACGCACTGAGGGGAAGCTCAATAATAAATATATGCTAATTAGTCTAAGAACTGCTGGAGAATTGACGAAGAAGTGGGAACTTATTGGCATTTATGGTGGGAGTGTGAAGTGGTACAAAGGGTATGGTATAAGGTTTTTGAGGAGAATAGAGAAATAGTCAAAGTACTGAAATATCAACAAAGACAGCATTATTACTTCTAATAGAAAATGATGGTGTCAGTAATGCAAATAAGAGAGATGATAATGAGTATGTTAACAGCAGCACAACTTCCCATTGCAAAATACTGGAAGCAAAACTGTGTATTCCAATTGTATAAATGGTAAAATGAAATTTGGAATATAGCAATTAATGATAATTTGACTTTGGACATTAAGTTTTATAAAGCAGAGTTAAAGGCCAATACTGTAGATATTAATGAGATATGGGATGCATTTATAAATGCTAAACTGGGTAAAGGGAAAAGGAGAATGCCAAAACCAAGACTGTATATATTTCTGGAAAGAATATGGGGACAGTTAAAGGATGGAAGTAAGATCACATATAAGTAAGGGGGAAACTTAAGATATATTGACCCCCCCCCCGGATGAAGGGGGCACTGTTTTATGTTAAATAAGTTCATATGTAATTTGTATGATTAGAATGTAGTTCTATGTTATATTTTATTTATGGAAAGTTCTATGTTATATTTTATTTATGTAGTGCTCTATTACAGACATTTAGAGCATGAACTAGGGATGGGCTCTTTGTTTCAGAAGCTACTGGTTCTGAAGCGACACACAGGAGCCCATCTGGTGTTCGGAAACCTCTGAAACACAATCAGCACTGATTGGCCAGTGCCAGGGAGAAGGAACAATGACATTGGAGGCTTCTTCCTCATTGGAGCTCAGCCCGGCACGAGTGCAGAGCAAGGTAAGGGATTGGCTGATTCCATTTTGGAGGCTTACAAACACCAGATGGGCTCCCACGTGTCGTTTTGGAACTGGTAGCTTCCAAAATGAATAGCTCATCTCTAGTGGGAACCTATGGTCTTGCTATTCTAAGCAGCTGGTATAATAATGTTGCACTATTTTTATGTGATCACAGCTTTGTTATTTTCCTTTAGCAAAGTCAAAGGTCCTGGTAAGCAATAAGAGGAAATAGGTAACATGGAAGCTAGGCACTCCGGGCTCAATGGGCACTGTGATAATGATGATAGTGACGTAAGGGAAAGCAACATGAACAGATTTGCAGATCATGGCTCGTGGTTCTGAATGTTTAGCCTTCAGAGTCTCAGTTTTTAGTCCCATACATTCAGCCATCTTTGTACTCAGATAAGACTGCCTAGATGCCCTAAGCACATCCAATCTCGCCTGATTTCGGAAGCTAAGCAGGGTTGGCCCTGGTTAGTCCTTGGATGGGAAACCACCAGGGAATACCAGGTGCTGTAGGCGCCTGGAGTAGGAACTGGCAAACCACTCCGGTACTCCTGCCATGAAAACCCCATGGGCGTTGGGTCACAAAGAGTCAATCACGACTGTAATGACACAACACACAACAAGACTCCCACTTTTTTTCCTTGACAAGGCTCTATCATGTTAACAAGCAGCAATTGCATGGCGCTGATAATTCTGCCTCAAATTATTTTTAAGGGGGCTGCCTAAATTAACAAAAGTCGTTATTCTAAGGATGGAAATAACCTCAGATTTTTAAAATTTGAATGCAGAAGAAAGCAAAACATTTAGATTTTGCCTTGTGTAAAAAGATGGTCACAACTTTTTAGGACTTTTTTTAATGGTCCAATTGCTGGCCATCACAGATGATTTCTCCATAGCTGCAGTTTGAATATTCCGCACAAAGTGCTGAGTGTATTTCTTCATATGGTAGATTTCAGCATTTGAAATGGTGATATATTTAGGCATCAGTTTGCTAACTGTAAATATTGTAGGCTGAAAGATATTTCTGTTATGGAAAAACCCAGCTATGCTCTAGACATACAGATAAACAAGATGGATAATAAAATTCAGATTGTTTTTCTAAGCCTCTTTAAGCTTGAAATATGTGTTTTTAAAGTAAAACCCAGAGCAGAGTATAATTACAAACACAGTTTTGGCTTCTACAATGCATAGGTTTACTACTTTTGGGGTGGGGGAAAGTATCACATTTTTAAAATTAGTCTTATGTACCTTTCACTGTAAAACTGAATGCTCACAAGTAATGCTACATATACAATAAAGTTAACACATTAAGATGATGATGGACAGTGATTTAAGGTTTTTCTATTTTTGAACTGGCTTAATTTAAAATGGGTTTAATCTTCACTCTGTGTGAAATGACAGAAATGAATGATATTTTTCAAATCCTTCTGACAGATGGCTTTAAAGAGACACTTCCTAAAGTACACGTGCACACACACACACACACACACACACACACACGCACACACACGCGTGCGCGCACGCACGCACACACACACACACACACACACACACACACACACACACACACACACATCTCACTCTTATGCACAGACAACCTGTAACAACCATCTCCCTACACACATTGCTTTATTTTGGACTGCACAGGAGAATTCCTTCAGCTGCAACCATGTTATGTACAGCAGCTGTATGATTTTGGCCAGTGTTACAAAGTAAGCCAGGTTAGGGTCAGTCTGGGTCAATGTGAATGAATGGTTTTCTGGAGAAGACCCAAAGGCCCAGCAAGGTGATGAGATGATATTGTGAGGTGCCAGTCTCAGCCATGAGTCAGATGTGAGGCATGCCGAAAAAACAGCTGAAGCCAATGTCCCAACAAGAGTTGCAGTTTTCAGACAAGAAATAAAGCCACAAGTCTATCCGCTAGAAGTCTCCACAAAGTCTGCTTCATAACTGTAGGTGGTTTCCCCACCACCACCAGGTTGGCCAAATCCTTGTTTGGATAAAGATTACAAGTGGAAAAGCTATAAAAGCTGATATTTAGGGATCATTGGTTTAATGGTTTTATAGTGGGACCCCCTACCTGTGAAGTTGGTACTCCCAGTTTCAGTTGTCCGTCATTGCCTCTGCTGAAACCTAGCCCCCAGTTTACTTGTGCACTTATTTCCTTCTCTCACCCTCCCTTCCTTCTTCTGCTCTCTTTAATGGGTCTGCTGCTATCAGCAGTTAGTTATTCATGGATATGGGGGTTCTACTGTATTATTTATCATATTTTCCCATGTATAAGATGACAAGGTACAGGCAGTTTCAGAACCGCACAGTTCTCTCCTTGGCTTACTTCCATGTATAAGATGACCCTCGATTTTTAGTCTAAGAATTTTAAATATAAAGATAGAATTGTAGATAAAAATACATGGAAAAATATAGCAATTTTAAAAAACTGATTGTTTTCATGATTTCAAGATGTTTTAGTGGTGCCAGTCTGTTTTTAGTGTACAGGCAGAATACATATGTAATAAACAAACAGATAAATAATAAAGACCTGAATCCATTTGTTACTCCCTACTAAAACTGCAGCTTTAGAAGAGGTAACTGTGTTAGTCTGTGCAAGCATGTCAAGCAAAACAAAATTATCTGAAGGCAGCCTTGTCCATGAAAGCTCACATTAAAACACAGAAATTAGTTGAGGTCCCACATTGTTTTTGTCTTTTTATTGCTATTATTTTTGTTTTGTTTTTTCCTGGGTCCCTATGTGAGACCCAATGAATCAATAGAACTTACACAAGCAAAGACTTGCCACATTTCCATTTATTAAATTTCTCTACTGTAGCTACGATTCACATCTGATTCCCCCCTCTGCCACTTCCAAATCCTTTAAAGTTTAAGATGGTTTCTCCCGGATGGTTTGCAAATGGTCTCCAGGTAAATTATGATTATTTTTCAAAAGGCATTGCCTGTCTAGAGTTGCCTAGTGAGAAAATGCATTTGGGTCCCCTTATCGGGGGGGGGGGGACCCTGCCCATAAATGATGTAAATAAACAAATAATGTGAGATTTCTTTGGCTGATAGAGTCCAAGTTTTGCATGCTGGCACAAGACTGCATAAACATAGTCATGCCAAAGAACTGGTGTTGGCACTACTGTCCAGTTCAAGGTACGAAGGCTCTAAGGGATGGAGTGGGAGGATAGAGGCAGCTCAAGCAGGAAGGCGCTTCATCCTCTCCCCAGAATTTGTGGCGAGGCTGCTCCAGCCACAAACTGCTTATGGGAGAAATGATAGCAAATGCAGACTTTCCTCTCCTTCACCCCACAAAGACTGACTGCTGCTATTGCCAACTGTGTGACTGAAGTGACAGAGCTGGGGCCATCCAGTATATTTGGCTGTCTAAGGTTGTGGTCACATTTGCAAAATGTTTTCTAGTTACTGCTCATGAATTATAAGTCTCTCTTTTTTTGTTGTTCAGAACATGTACGTCCATTAGCGATTCTTTTGTTCCTCCCTCCATGCTAAGGCAGCATCAAATCCTGCCCACCATGATGCTTTGCATTGCACTTTACTACCTGTGTTCCATGGAGCGTGTACCCCAGCCTACATCAATTCATTCCCTCTACATTTGACATATCTCTCAACAGTTGATTTTCAAATCCCTTTAAAATAAAAATGTACAAATTGGAAAGCCAGAACATTGGCTTCTGTCAAACAGGGCTTGACAGACTTGGATTACAAAGGGAAAGGGAGAAGGTGTTCAATTGGGGGGGGGGTGAAGGAGAGGGAACAGGTATAACAGTAGGACACACACCCCAAAGTCCCCAAGGAATTGCTGAAAAGAGGTGTGTGGAGCATCAGTTCCTCTACTTCAGTGGTTCCAAAACTTTTTCCTGTCATGGCTCCCTTGTGTAGCAGTGGCAGTTGTGGCACAGCAGGGAGACGGGTGAGTAGTGTGCCATGGAACAAAAAGCAAAGAAGCACAAAGGAGATGAAGCTGAAAGTACAACAGCAGCTGGATGACTGCCATCTTGGCCAAGAAAATTCTGAGCATTTTCCCGAGAGAAGCAGGACTGAAAATTGAGGGTCTCATGAAATGTCTGTTGAGTGAGGGGGGAAACTGGAGAAATAGGACTTATTAACATTATCAGAAAAAGGAAGGGGGGAAAAACCATGTGGGTAACACAAGGCAAGAGTTAAGTAAAAACAGGAGCAATAGACAAGTAGAAGGCAGGGTGAGAAGACTAAACAATAAGCAAATATATGTGAAAGCTAGTGGATTAGAGTGTGTGAGTTATGGCTTTCATTATGTGGGGCTCCAGAATGTGGTTCCTCACACAAACCCTACGTCCTGTAATGAAGTTTTATGGAAAGATACATGTTGAAAGACACAGAGTGGAGGCAAACCTTATAATCGGCCTAAAACCGCTGTTTTTGCCAGTCTCATAGGATATGAGGGAAAGAAGATAACCAAGGATCAGAGGGAAGCTGAATAAGGAGGAGACAAAATACCATGAACAAAATTGGACGCAAAGGCTATAGGGTGAAATAGCGGAAGGAACTGGAAATGAACAAAGCAGGGGATGGATGGCCTATAGAGGACGGATGAGAAGTAGAATTTTGAAAACACTACAGTACACTACAGTGTCATGAAAAAACTGTAGGAGATGACATCAAGTTATTTACTACTTAATTATCTCAACAGATTACAATAGGCTGAGTGGGCAGAGCAGTTTCCAGGGGCTCTAATAACCCTGTTATCCTTCTACTCTCTCCACCTGTTAGACAAGACACTTTTACAGCACTCCTAACTACTCCATACAGCCACACCCGAGTGAACAAGTGAATGATAGGTAAGGTCCTTCCTTCAGTGCTTCAGTCATCAACTAGAGAGATGGTAAGATTTTGAAGCAGAGTGCTCAGTCTTCTTGAATCATTTTGACCATAGACATTTTCTCAGCCTAGTAGAACCAGGCTCATCAGTTTTGTCCATATCCCTAACACCCCCTGCTCAATCTCCTCCTTCCAAGTAGAAGAGAAAGGAGTGAGTTTAGTGGTTCAGGAGGCATATCCCCTCCCTTTGTACTTCACATTTGCCTGGAGGAGTATAGAGTGTACTTTGGGAAAAGACTAAGCTGAAGTAGAAATTGAGCACTTCTACCTTTCTTTTGTTATCTCTTTTCATTTTCCCATCTTCATTGAGCAGCTGAGCCACTGGTTTTGTTCTCTGTCTTTTCCTATGCATATACCTTTTTGGTGGCTTTTAGCATCTCTTGCCAACCTAAGCTCTTTCCTCGGGTTCCCCTGCAATTCTTTGCTACTTTTCTCATTGTAGCCTAGCCTTCCTTCCATCTCCTATAAGTTTATTTATTTATTTATTTATTTATTTATTTATATACTGTGCCATCTGGCAACAAGGCCACTCTGGGCAGTATTATTATGTCATCTCTGGTCCTTTTGTGAAGCTACATTGGCCATTTTTTTTTAATTTTTACAGTTTTCCTTTTTTATTGTTTGGATTTTTTGTAGTAGTGCCTTTAGGATTTCATTTTTTGGAAACTCCCACCCATCTAGGACTCCTTTTTCCTGTCAGTATTTCCTCCCATGCGACCTTATCGGTTTTTAATTGCCCCCCCCCCCGGTAGACTGGGGGCTTATTGAAATAAAGCTTACTAGCTTTTCCCAGTTTTCCTGCTTCCATGCAAAGACAAACATCCTACATATGTGCCTCTCCAAGGAAACAGAGAGACAGCTATGAGAAATATTTAAAGAAGCTTTTGTTTGCAAGGAGGGGAGGTAACGTAAGCTGATACCTCAATACCTTTATTTAGCACAGGATCTGCAACCTCTTTCTTGCTTTGCACATATGCTTTCAAGAACAACAGTCATTACTATTAGTCATATAACCAATAGAGAGATGATGGTTGTAAGCAAGAGGGAAGTGCCCATACCATGTTTGAACTGGCCTGCAAAGTCCAGCCCCTTCGGACCATGCTGCCCTGAATCTTCCAAGAAGAAGCCTGGCGTTCATCTTGCCAAGTGAACTTTTAAGAACTCTCTCCTGGCAAATTACATCCCTTGCCATGTTTGGACTTCTATACCTGCTTTGAAAAAGAGAGCTTGCTCTCGAAAGCTCAGCAACTTTCTTCTTCTTCTAGCAGCCTATGAAGGTATAAACCCTAGTCTACTATAACATCTACTGTAACAGGATGTGTGGGTCTCCCAGTCTCCCAACTTTTATGACATGTATGGCTGAAGAAGGTTTTTGAAAAAACTGATCACTTGCTTTGTTTTGAACTTTTTAGTGGCTAAACGTATTATCCAGTCCAGACTCGTAAATAAGTTTTCCTGCCAGGTTTCCACATGGAAGGCTATCACTTGGGGTTGCTCCGAAGCAATACCTGGATTTGGCAAACAAACGATGCTGGACAGCTGATGATCCATTCATTTGTGTCTGTGGAACCTAGGAGGGCTTCATAGTGGTATGAAGAGTTGGCCATCTTGTTCTACCAGTTCCCTTTTAAGCCAGGGGAAGGTACCAAGGAACTTCTGTGTGCAAAGGGGTTTGGAGAGCAATCTGAGAAAAGCAGACTCAAGGAAGGCCCAGAGATGCAGAGAGCTAAAGAGATAAAGATTACAAGATACCAATAAGTGTCCAGTGACCTCTTTCCATGATGTATACCCAGTAGAGATGGGCACGACCAGGAAAAATGACATTTTGAGTTGTCGTGTGTCGGAGCCGGCCTGTTTCGGCTCATTTCCGTTCTTTGTGAAATTTCTCAAAAATTTGTCATTTTGTTTGTTGTTTTTTCGTCTGTCGTTAGTACTGGTTTTGGGGGGGTGCGGGCTCCTGGAGGCACCTCTCTGGGGTGGGTGCCTCCTCTGGCCCGCTACAAAGGGAAAGCGGGCTCCTGGAGGCACCTCTCTGGGGTGGGTGCCTCCTCTGGCCCGCTACAAAAGGGTACACATAGCCAATTGGATATGCATACCAAGTTGCAGTGGCAGGCAGAGGCACCTCTCTTTCTTTTGGGTGCCTCTACTCTGACTCACTAAGAAGGACAGCATACTGGCATACTGGCATACGGTGCACTTGTTGTGCTGGGGAGCGAAGCCCTCTGGTCGCTCTTTGGCTCACCAAGAAGAGAAGTGTACTTGCGTGTAGTGCAATGCGAGTACACAGATCTGGCTTAGGGTTAGGGTTAGGGCAAGGGCTAGGCTTAGGGTTACGGGTAAGGTTAGGGTGAGTTAGTGGGGTGCACCTCTGGGTGCCTCCCTGACCCACTAAGAAGGACAGTGTACTGGCATATGGGTTAGGCTTAGGGTTCGGGTTCGGGTTCGGGCTAGGGTTAGTGGGCTTTTTATGCCTGACTGACACATCCCAGAAGTCTCGGTCAAAACCTGGCCAAGTGGCCATGCAATTGGTGGAATGGCTCCAAAAATTTGCATGGTCCACTCCCATGGCCAGCCCATCATTGCGCAGGTGTGAAAAAATAAAAATAAAAATAAAATAAAATAAAATCAATGGAGACGTTTTGTTGCAAGAAAAACCCACTGCTGCTACTGTAAAAATTCAGGCAGTTTTAAAATAGCTATTTTCAAATGTTTCTGTGGTGCTTTGGTGTGTTTTTTGACCACGATTTCAAAATAAATATTGCGGTCGCCCCATTTTGGATCCCCTGCCCGCACCGCATGGCATGGTGAGTTGGCGAGACAACGAGGATGCCCCCCACCAGAGCAGCCCAGGACAGGAGAGGGGGGCCGGGGATCCCCCCCCCAGAAACCACCCTTCTGGTAGGTGCCCTCACTCAGGCAGGCATATTTTCACCTGCTTTTTTTGGCCGGGAATCGTTTTGTTTTTTTTTTAATTTTT
>JAHTLZ010000348.1:36530177-36549122 GCA_023846285.1 Phrynocephalus versicolor
TTTTGGCCGGGAATCGTTTTGTTTTTTTTTTAATTTTTAAAACTTTTTTTCTGTGCCGCCGCTTGGCGAGTTGGTGAGACGACGAGGATGCCCCCCCACCAGAGCAGCCCAGGAGAGGAGAGGGGGGAGGCCGGGGACCCCCCCCCCGAAACCACCCCTCTGGTAGGTGCCCTCACTCAGGCAGGCATATTTTTGCCTGCTTTTTTGGCCGGGAATCGGGTTTTTTTTTAATTTTTAAAACTTTTTTTCTGTGCCGCTTGGCATCGTGCAATCGCTGCGATGGCATGAACGACAACGACAAATCAGACCCAATTTTTCTTTTATCGGTTCGAGTTCGAGTTCTGGCGGAGTAATTGTCGTTCTTCGTTCCGTTGCATATCGGAAATGAGGAACGGAAACGGAAACGAGAATTTTGCCAAGTCGTGCCCGTGTCTAATACCCAGTCTGGGTAAACATCATGGCCCTTCAGCTACTCCCAGTTTGGAGAAGTGTGTGAATGTGGCATTTTTAACGGATACTATTTTCCTTGTTTGTGTGGTTTTAGAGTCCTTTCTGCTGCTCTCATTAAACATGATTCTTCTCACCACTAATCCTCCATATTTATTAGTTAAAAAGAAGGACAGAGCAAGAAAAAAAAAGGTCACAGAATAGGTTACATGAATAGGCAATTAGCAGAGGAAAAAAGACATAAGCAATAAGGAAAACATCTTTGGGAGAGAAGAACCCCCCCCCCTTTTATGAACTTTACATCTAAGAACATTTCTTTTAAATGAAGCTCTGTTTTAGGCAGAAATACTTTGTCATTCAAAATATTTCTGTTCTTCATTTCTGGCATAATAAATATGGAGGCAATAATGGTGGTGTTAGAAAGCCAACAAATGAGAACAATCCAAATTTAATGGGAGAGCTAGGCCGGTATCTTTATTTACCAGCCGAATGTTCAGACTGCATTAAAATCAGCGAGACACAGTTTACAGTTTACAGGTTATTATCTGGCTTTCAAACTGATCCATTTAGAATGGTTGAGTTCTTTTTTTAAAAAAAAACAGGGGCACATCATTAATCGGTCATTGGGATTCTAATGATGTTCGGACGGCAGGAAGGGTAAATAAGAATCCTAACGCGAGACCTCTACCCCCTAGAATGTATATTTATTTATTTATGCAGACATGAATATAATTACATGTTTGGTTTGGAAATTAAATTCCTAGGCAAACTACTCTACCTCAGGTGTTCTGAGCATACATCCTTTCCTTCCTTGTAAAGGTGTCAATTCTATTTGGCTGTCCACAGCATCATTAACATGGGGCTATTAAAGCAGATAAAAATGTTTCTTTTCCTTACATCCATTGCTTGTTAGTGCTAATCCTCCCAGATAGTGAAGAAGAACAGCTTCCTTTATTCTGCCAATTTCTTTTACTTCTTACATTTGACACTTGTCAATATACTTTACTGCATTCATTGGGTAAATAATCCTGGTGCATGTAATTGCTTCAGACGTTTACCACCATTGGTATGCAAAATTGATATGGTGTGCATACGTAAAAGTCATACAGGCAAGTTTTCATTTGACTCCTTCACAAGGTGCAACTTTTATAGGTAGAGCTAGTGCACAGATCAGATTCACTTGGAATTTTTCATCCTTGTTTCTGTATGGCTTACATCACCACCCCATCCAGAGCACACCTAATCCCATTTTATTCCAGAAGCCAAGCACAGATCTAGTGCTTAGAACTTGGATTGGACACTACCAAGTGTGACAAACTCTGCCGACAGGAGTGATGAATATGCAAATCATCAGCCAATCCCAGCAGGAGGGCGGGGAATGGTATGATATAAAAGGGTGGAGCCTAGGCAGTTAGTTCAGTTAAGTGCAGTTAAGTTGAGAGTGAGTGCTGGGAGAACACTGCTCTCTGAGAGTTCTGTCAGGCAGGGAGGGCTACACTGTTTACTAGCTATTTAAGGCAGGGAGGCTTGTGGAGCTGATTAGATCTGTTACAGTATATGTTAAAGGCAACACATACCAACCTCAGTTATTGTTATAGTTATTATCTTCTCAATAAACTTCATCATTGTTTTATTATATATCTCTGAGTCAGTCCCAATTCATGAGGCGACAAGTTTAAAAGGTGGCAGCATTACTAAGTAAATAAAAGGTGGCAGCATTACCATTCCCATCACAATCCAGCCTCTGGAAAGGGGGATCGTCACACCAAGGTTCTCCAGGTATGGCTAAAATGGAAGTCTGCCTGAAATCTTAGAAAACATCACTGCCAGTCTGTTTTAACAGTACTAGGCTCAGTATAAAGCAATGCTCTATGTATAAATAGTTGAAATAAAACAGCTAGAATGGGAAAAGCTGATATCCCCCAAACTGGGAAGCTGTTTAAGCCCTCTAACGTGGTACCTATTCTCACAACCATACTACTCAGAATTCATAGGAAGGTGGGAAGCAGCCTTATATGAGTCAGGTCATAGGTCCATCAAGTTCATCACCTGAAAGCAATGACTCCATAAATTCTTTTTAGTTGTTCCTGAAGAGCTCTAGTATTCCTGCCTGGTGGTCATCCATCCTGGCGCTAACCATGTCCAACCTATGTTGCTTCTACAATCAAATGTTGTTTGGTGTATTCAGGGTTTTATGGTATAGAAGGGAAACACAACTTTGTTGGTGATGGCCTGGAAGGATTGCCTGGGAGATGTAGGGCAACTGTTAAGAGGACCCAACCATGCTGAGACCTAGCTGTGCATCTTAACCAAGGCATATTGAGATTGCTAGCCCTATCTCTCTCTTCCTGGATAAAAAAAAAAGCAATAATGAGCTGGATCTGATTGCTAGTGCTGACAAAAGCAAACCCACTGAACCAATGGGACTTAGAGACTGACTGTGTTTGCTGTTGGGACGGCTGTTTCAAATGTTGCAACAACTTGCTGGTGGTCAGATGATATTTTTGTTCAAGTGCACCAGCCTGCACCCCCAGAGCGTTCCTACCTGCACTTTTCTGCCTCCTGTCAAGGGCCTTCTACATTTCTGGTGGAAGTAGGATCATTCTGGCTTGGATTTCTCTGATTTTTTTTTCATAATATAAAGAAATAATGAGGATGTTTCAGGCAACCCTTTTTTGACTATATAAGCAAACCACCTGGTTTTATTGTATGGGTGGATATGCATAATCTCAAGGGTTTCCCTTTTGTTCCTCTGACAAAATGGGAAAGTGATGTGGGTATCCCATTTCTTTTCTAGAATCTCTCCCCTTCCTGTTTCATGTTTCCTTCAGGGACTCATTGGCTCTTCCTAGGACTGAGCTGAATCTTTCCTCAGTGGCTGATAGAATTGATTTGGCCTATTTTAGAAACTGGCCTAGACTAAATGATTGAAGGACCATTCCCTAACAAAGTGTTGCTGGTTGGAGCAATTACAGAATGGAGGATGGGTGAACCAGTATGATTATTTTTCCCTGTCTCAGTTCTTGTGCTTTTAGGAGTTGTATCTTTGATTCTCGTGCTCACTAAGACAGGGCTCCCATTGTTGAATCAAAATGTTCAATATGGTATCCTCGGCCTCAGGTTAATCATTCCGTGTCACTAGATTTCTGATGACCATCCAGGTTATCATCTCTCCCAACTAATTTAATCAATAAAATTAAGAATAATGATTAGAGATGGGCATAAATTGAAATGTGAATCTTGTTTCCTGATGGATATGGACAATTTATCAAAAATCATCAATTTGTATTAATCATAAAAGCAGTCCTGAGATGAATATAAATTGACAGATGATTAGGACTTTTTGATTTGTCAATTCATCGGGATTTAAAATGGCCCCCAAAGTACCTAGATATGTAAGAATTGGAGGGAAGTATCACTTGACTCTCCTCTACAAACCCTCCATGTTTGTTGAAAATTGGGCTTCCCCAACCCATTTGCTAAGGGGCAGTTTCCTCGGGGCGGGGGGGGGGTTGTAGATGTATAAATCAGATTTCTAAAGTCCAATCTTCACCATACTTTGAAGGATTGTAGAGGAGATTTGAGAGAATTCTCTCTGCAACGTTGGCGTCTCTAGGTATCTGAGGGGCACTTCCCTAGGGGCCCTATTGGGGGGTATATAACTTAGACACATGGAACCTGGATTTCACCAAACTTGCAGAACCTGCAGAAGAGAGATCAAGGAAGCTTTCATGTAATTTTGATATCTTTTGGTGCCTTGGGAGCATTTTATAGTGTTTTAAATTAAAAAAACAAATTGACAAATCCATTCAGTTCATCAGAAAAAAATTGTAAATTAGTGATTTGTGACTTCTCAAAATGAATCAATATTTTTTTGATTTGTTTCCATCTCTAATATTGATTTATGCTTCATTCAGTACATACCAACATAATAAAACATCCTTCCTTAATGACACAGATTCTCATAAATTCCCACTTCTCTAAAGCCAAGAGCATGGTAGATTTGTGATTTAGCCACTAAAGATAACTGTTTGATGATGATGGTGGTGATGATGAGGATGATGAGGATTAACAATAACAACAACACAGTGAGACAGCTGTGCTCCAAATAATGATCCATCCACATTTTAAATGAAGTGGTTGGTGTTGTTGGTTTGCCAAACTCTTGCATCATAGGGCAAAATCAGGGCACCATGCTTTCATGGTTACCATTTTGGAGAGGTGGAAACAAACATATAGTGATGTTCTCTTACCATATTTAATAGTACTTGACTTCACCAAACAGTAGCCAGTGAATATCAAACTATAGGCAGTTTGGTGTGTTCTAAAACTCCTGTCTGATTTTCTGCTCTGGCAGTCTTTTAAGACCTCCCTTTTCCCCCTCAAGGAGTAGACTGTTCAATATTTTGAGAATCTTGGATGCTAAAGACAATAATTTTCCAATGGCTCCATTATGACTAAAGGGGGGGGGAACAGCTCAGTTTATGGCAGGCTTTGTATCATCACAAATCTTCAAAGACTGACAAGCTGTCATTATACATTAATATGTTGTAAAATATATGTACATTCTGCTGGAATATAAATTGCACATTCTACATAACAGTCAGAGTCAGATGTGTGTCTTCCAAAGTGTGTATGTTGGGAGCGAGGCTAAGTTTTGGTTTGGCTGAAAATTTATTTTAATCTACAGTCATGTTCCTTGATACCATGCCCCAGACGACCACATTGTATGTGAACTTTCTTATTTGATGGTCTTAACAGTCAGCTAATTGGAAACATTTTTCATGGAAACCTTCTCCTGCCAAACTTTATTTTGAATGGCAGATGTTAAAATTAAGTGTGCCCAAGTGGGGCATTAAATGTATAAAGTTTGAACTCTTGTCATTTAATTTTAGCTGCCAAAATTCTGATCATACATCAAGGACTGATTAAGATGCTGTATTCCTGGGAAATATGCTTGTAATTTCTTTTGGCATGCATGGAAGATAATATTTACTCCTGTCTATCCAAAGCTTCTATTTTCTTAACACACAGTAAGTCTTCCTTCTAGCATTTTTGTTTTTCCACGCCAAGTATGATATCTGCTGTGTAGATTTTTCAGAGTGTTCTGCTTTTTTCTCACAGAAACAGCCCAGGGATATTAAGTACACAGAAACAGCCCAGGGTACACAGAAACAGCCCAGGGATATTAAGATGTTTCTGCCCTTATTATCCATAGGTAGAGAAAAGGCTCTGTGGAAGGAGAGGAGGTCTGCCATCTTGGATGGTGGAAGTCGCCACTGCCATTTCTGGTTCACAGCAGTACTCAGAAACAGATGGGGAATGAAATGAAATGAAATGAATGATTAGGTGAGGCCTGGGATCTGCAGTATCCAAATACTCTCATTTCCCCGGCCAGAGAGAAAAACTAGAGAAGTCCCGAAGTTGGCAGAGTGATTTTCCCTCTCACTGGATGCTGTTGTAGAACAAATGAAAAAGGTCAACCATGATGTCAACAGATAGCTACCATTCTGTACCTTTTTCTAGTGGGAGCCTGGTGGTGCTCAGTCCCTGGTTGTTTTGCTGTAATAGGACAATCTTAAAACAGATCCAGGAGGACAAGGGGAGCAACATATTTTTGTATTTTTATGTGTTTTAATTAGAGATGGGTACAAAACGATTTTTGTTTCGTTATTCGTTATTCGGTTCATTACATAATGAAACAAATAATGACCCTAGGGTCAAATTTAACATGAAATGAAACGAACCAAGAAAAATTGGTTTGGTTAGGTTCATTTCGTTAATGGGGAAGTGAAGATGTCTCCTACCTGGTGCTGGTACGGAGGTCCTTTCGTGCCAAGCTGCATGGAGGGAGCACACACCTCATTGGTGCCATCGAGGGGCACAGTGGGCTCAAGCCTCAGTCCAGCCCTGGGAGGAGAGATAAGAAGCAGGCTGTGTTTAGGCGGCCAGAGCAGTGCAGCTTTGAAGCTGCCCCCCTTGCGCCTCCCTCCCATGGCCCCTTATCATGGGGCCATCGGGAAGGAAGATAAGGAGATAAGGAGGCCGCACTTAGGCTGCCAGAGCAGTGTGGCTCTGATGACGCTCCCCCTCTTTATTCCTCCCACACCCGTTCATAGGCTCCCCCAGCTCCAACCGGGCCCCAGGGGCTGCGCAGTGGGTGGCGGGGGGGAGTGGGTAAAAACTAATAACAAATTAACAAAACAACAAAATGATTTTTTGCAAAAATGTGCAAAAAGTGAAACAAACCAAACTCCTTAACGAAACAAAACAAACGAAATGCCATTTTTTATTTGAGCCCATATGAACAAAACTGTATGGAAAACAATCAGTATAGACATACTGAAGTACAAGTACAGTGGAGTCTTTTTTAGACAGGACACATATTTTTGAAGAAGTAGCTAAGTTTGTCTTTTCAAGCATGTCAGATTCAAAAATGTTATGTATTCTCAAAGGCTTTCATGGCCGGGATCTGATAGCTGTTGTGAGTTTTTTGGGCTGTTTGGCCGTGTTCTGGACATTTTTCTTCCTGACGTTTCACCAGACTCTGTGGTTGGCATCTTCAGAGGGCAAGGAGCTCAGGGAACTAGCAGTTCTCTCTGCTCTGGGGTATAGAGCACACTATAGAGTACTCTAACATGGCCAAACAGCCCAAAAAACTCACAACAGCTATAAAAATATTGTGTTTTACATTTTACTCCTACATCTGAGCAAGTGGCTTTGTTCCACAAAAACTGACACTGAAATATAGGTGCCATGAATGTTTTGCCTCTTGGTTTTGTTTTGTTTTTTGCATGCCACATATTTCTTTACTTTATAGAATCTTTGATATTTAAATTCCAGTTTTAAGTAATTTATGACTGATGTTCTTTGATGTTCTTTTAATAACAACAACAAAGTATCATCTACAGAAGAGGATTTTAGCCAGGGTCTTCCATGGGGATGGGCAATCCATGGTAATTATGCAACACAGAATCCTACAGCATCAGAATCTCTGTTGCATATGTTGTGGTGATCTAATGTTCTTCTTTTTATTTGTTAATAATAGATTTTCCTTAATGAAAAGCCTTAGGAGTTTCACTTTTGTTTTTTTGAAAATATCCATTTGTTTCTGTAGAACAGGATAAATATCCATCTGTAACTCTTGAAAGACAGCACATTCATCTGGATTGTAGTCTCTTTCCAACATAATGTATGAATTCAGATATTGACCACATTTCTGTTTCATTAGGGTAAAATCTGACATTGAAGATCTGATAGCAAAAGGCCTGTAGAATTTTGATAAAGCTGAATTATCAGTGGAGGCTGGTCATTAAGTCAAGAGAAGCTCTGACTTTTCTCAAGCTCACAACAGCTTATAAAGAATTCTGTTGTAAATCTAAACCAAAAGAGTATAAGTATTGCAGACCATTTAGCAGACATTCTGACCTTCTTCACAGGTCTGTGAAATTATATTTACATGGCCCAACCAGCCCAGAATAATGGAGTAAGACACAAGAGGTAGGTTGAAACATGGGCCACACTTTATTAAGCCAATCAATACAACATTTTCTTTCTAAAGGGGGGCAAGAGTAGGGTGGAATCATGGTCTGAGTTTGGGGCAGGACCCAGATTATCTGGCCCCAGACCCAGACCTTCCCAGCGAGTTCACATAATATCAGGGTACAGTACTGCCCCCCGTAGTGCCAGCCACTTGAGATTTCAAACTCTTGGCAATTTGTGGCCCGGGGGAAACCCTCCTTCTGTCCCCTCCAAGCACCAAGTTCTCCAGACCTTCAATGCGGGGTGGTGGGCTGGCTTACACCCCTGTTGGGTGCCTCTTGTATTCACCTACCACCTCATTCTACAACTACCTGCCTGTGTGACCAAATTAAAACCAGACCTAACCCAGCCCAGGGACAAAGGGTTGTCAATTAAGAACAGGTTGGTCAGAAAGCCACCTGTTCTTTTCACTGCCAATTATAGGGGCAGGGCAAAAATTCCCATCCAGCCCCAAAATGACCAGCTAACTTAACTCTTCACATAGGGTGGAAAGGTGGACAAATGCTAAAGAGAAGAGACTGTGGAGGAGGTGGGGTGGTAAGCAGCCTTATAAAGGTATGCTTTGCCCAGTACTTCTGTGCTACCTTATCCAGCCATAAGAACATAAGAACAGCCTTGCTGGAACAGGCCACAGCCCATGCAATCCTGCATTCTGTCTCACATAGTGGCACACCATTTGCTTCAGGGTATTCCCAAGCAGATGTCTTCACCTGCTTAAGATTCCCTGCAAATGATACTGAGAGATATCCTGTCTATCTCTCCAACCTGTCCTTAGGCATCCATAATGATAGCCATTGATGCCCTTGTTCTCCATGGACTTGTCCAATCCTGTCACCACTTCTGGTGCTCACCTTGCCTGGTAGGTGGGCAAAAAGCTCCTGGACCCCAGCAGTGGCCACAGACAGAATCTTTCTGGATCTCCATAAAACCAAAACAAACAAACTTTCCTATGAATGGAGTTTGTGCACGCGCAAATGTCTACGATCTGGAGGACTTCGCCTAATTATGTTACCTATCTACTCAAAGCCCATACAATAATCATTCTTCCACAATCACACACATTATTGCCTCTAATGTAATAATATTTCAGTAACCATCATTGAGTTTTTGAGAATTTGCACACGGAAACTTAAGTGTGAGTTTTAAAAAACAAATTTATGAATAATATTCTCTCTTGATATATATGTCTCTCTGTGTGCCAGCAGATATAAGGATAAACATTCCGTCGTAGTGAACTTTAACAACATTTACTTGAATTATTCTGAAGAATAAGTTAACAATTGGATATTGGATTTGGTATAGATTTGGTTTGTCTGTGATGAACAAATTATAACAAATTCATAATGGAAATTTATTGGTTTCTAAACACCTAATTTTCTAACTGTTAGAGATAAAATACTACTACTAACAGCAGACAGCCTTACCTGGAGAAAAAAATAACAACAGCCAAGACTCATATAGTGTTGAACACTTGCCCACTGGTGTTGCTCGGGTACCTTGAATTCCACACCTCATTAGAAGGAGTGTTGTGGGCTTCCATTCTCTGAGTGCTGGAGGAGGAGGAGGGGCACATAATCTGAGTTGCCCATACAACACCTGCAAGCCCAATCCTCCACACCTTGTCAAATTGTGGTAAGTTCCAGACTCCGGCCTCATACTGAGGCTTAATGTTAACATTCTAAGCAGCTTTGGGTTGAACTAGACATGATCTGATTGGTTACACATGTTCTCTTATACAAATAATACAGCCCATTCATTCTTATATACGCATATGCATATACAGTCTGGGTTGCATAATATTTACATATTCTAACAATCTTTAGTTAAGTAAGCTAAGGAAGAAAACAAAGGAAAAGAAAGGACATTCCACAACAAACAAATAAGTTATCTGAAGAGCAGCACAATCTTTTTTCTTTATTGTACAGCTCCAATAAAATCCTAGTACAGTGTAAGCAAACTGAGTTCATGACTATACTGGTGTGGCAAATGAGAGCAATTTGGCTTTGTGGTGATTTGAGTCACTGCCGAATTTACACTTCTATTCAGATTAGGTGGTCACATGGGAACTGGATTATTTTTTCCTGTGCCAGTGTACAAAAACATACATACCATGGAAACATCATAGCCTGCTTTAGTTAATTAAAGTTGTTTTTATTTCATATCAATATTTATCTTGAGGGAGGGGGTTGTGCCAAGTTGAACTAGTACTAAACTAATGTATTAATGCAATAACAAGGCCATTCTTTCAGAAATTCAGTAGTTTGTTTTTAAAACTGAAAAAAATACTTAGGGGTCATGAGGAAGAAAGATCACGGAGATGGGTGTTCCCACTGTTGAAAACATCATGTCCAGCTTAGTTCATAATGAGCATACCACCCACAGTCATGCTTCCTATCCTTTTGAAGAACAGAACAAATGGTCACATGGAGGAATCACCATTAAAAATGCTTGGGGTAAATGGTATACAGTATCCAGCTGATCTTCACTTTCTGATTGGACGCCAGTATCCCAGTCTATTCTTCATCCTATTACTCTGAATTTCCCCTTTCCTCAATTTAAATTCCTGATCATCTTTTCAAACCTGCAAGGTCCGAGTGGGATTCAAAGGATTCAGTGTGCCTGTTTCTCCACATTGGTGCAGAGTTGCCTCCATAGGCTACTCAGAACCACACAAACACACACCACTTGCTTCATTTTTGCACTTTGGCCTCACATCCACCTCCCCAAACCCATGTTGTATTCAGAAGAGCCATGTACTAGATGTAGCTTTAGTGTTGGGGGAGAAATAGTGTGTGTGTGGGGGGGGGGACATTTAAGCCAGCATTGCCAATCTTACTGAGATTTGAGCTGAAACAAAGCGCAGAGATACCAGTGAAGCATATGGAGAGACAGCCCCAAAGATGTTTAATAGAAGAAGCACGGGGATGAAATTTTATTCCCAGCGTTAACAGTCACATGCTGTGTGACCACAGGCAAATCGCGGTGCCTCAGTTTATTCAAATGTAAAAACGGTTGTAATTAATATTCAGCATAATTAGTCTTTAAGTGCTTTGAGAATTTGGTTGAAGAGTGTTGCACAAAAGCAAAGTATTTTTACTTCAGCCTTTTAAAAGAGTGAATCCCTTGCTGCACATTTTCCAAAAGTCTACATTCCTTACTAAAGCAAAAAGACTAATTCCAATGAATAATTGATCTGAAGAATTTGCCTTGTTTTCTCTTTGCAAATTGTTCTCAAACAGCCATCAATATTCTAGGACTTGTTCATTCGCATGTTTTTTCAGTGGATGTCCTTCGTTTGATTGAAAAAAAAGTATGCCATTGTTTGCATTTCTTTTCTATGAATCAGATACTTACGCAATTAACCAGTGCTGCAACATTTTATAATTCAGTTGTTGTGAATGTCTCCTGTGATCTCTTACCAAGTTGGCCAGGGCAGATGGAAGTTGTGGTCCTAAACATTTGGATGGCTCCGCTTAATAAAGATGGGACTTGTGGATGTATCTTCTTGGATGTTTAGAGACATATCTCAAAACAGAGACACCGTTTTCTCCTCAGGAATTTGGCTCAGGAATTGCCCAAGAATTCATGTCCTGCTTTCCCTGTAGAAACTCAATTTGTGTGAACTCAATTTTAGTTGGAAATGGAGCACAACAGTTTTATGATTCTTGCCATTTCTCTCCTATGCTTTGTAGAGGCTGTACAACTCTTTTCAAATTGATTCCCCAACTAAAAGTTGCATGAATATTCATGCATTTATTCTTTGTGCATTTATTGTTATGTCATGCACCTGAATATTATTGTTCTTGTTGGTAGTGGTGATAGTATTCTAAAAGCCAAATATATTTGGGAAACATTGTAATATAGTTCTGAAGAACAAGTAGTGAGATTACATCTTATCCGTCACTAGCCAATCAGTCCTGAGATAGCCATCAGAGAATGAGTGCTCTGCACAGCTTGATTCCCTAGCTAACAGAACCTTTTACACACACATCGCTGCACAATCCTATAGGTCAAGGGTGTCTATCACAGAACTCTTGGTAGATTTCCTACGAAGGAAATCTGCCCAGCAATTCAGTGAAGTTTCCTTGGGGCAATTCAGTGAAGTTTCCTTCTCTATCACCATAGTTCTGCCCACAAGCACAATGGAAAATTTTAAGAAGCCACTAGTGTGTGACCTTTGATATGACTCTGACACGTTGTTTGTCACCAAGAAAATGGGCACAAACTCCCACCAGCACCAGGAAGAATTCAGCCCAAGGTGCAAAGGGCTAAGTCACTGCGCAAAGCTCCACAAGTGATATGAATGGACATATCTTGTAGAACTAAGCCTTCACCATCTGTTCCAGCCCTCTAATTACAAATGCAAAATGAGCATAATTAAATATTGGCATCATGTAGAAATAAGCTAGAAGTTATTGCAATGCAAGTGTGTGTTCTTTATTAAAAAGAACAAGCATCTGTTTTGTTTTCTTATATTTTGAGACACAGATGGGGGGTGGGAATTGCTTTTTCCCTGACAAAAAAGATTGGTTTCTGTTACTAACCAGGAATTCAATACTGAAGGGGTTGCACTTTACAGTCGTTGGCAAACGTGACCATTTTCTTATGGAGAAGAAAAAGAAAATACAAAAAAATGCAGGCTGCATCCTCTCCTTTCTTACCACAACACAGGAGTAATTTAAGCAGAAAGCAGGCAATGCCCTGGGGACAGTAATTACAAATTAATATAACCTACTTATCTGTTACAATGCTGAAACCTGCCCCCTTGGTGGGCTTCAACACAGCTGATGCTATTTGCCTTGTGATAGGTTACTGCTTCCTGCTTTATCTCGCTTTCACCTCTCTCCTTGTTCTGTTAATGATTCCATGGAGATCAGGCAAATCTTCTTCTGAAGAGCACTGCCTGTGTGCTGGGACTTAAGGAGAGCAGCAGACTGCTCACCTCCACATTTCAGATCTGCATTGTTTTTGTCCAGGAACATTTGTTAGCTTACAGCCTTTCCAAACCAGAGTCCTACACCTCAAATGCCATTATGTCATCTTTTCACAGACCAGTCCTTCCAAATGTTGTGAACTACATTCCCCATTGTCCTGAATCTGTTGGGCAGACTAACAGGGGTTGATGGGCCTGAAGTGGTTGTCCCAAATACCTGGAGGGAATCAGGTGTGAATAAAGCTGCCATCTACATGCAACACACATATCAAAGGGAAAATCCCATTTGCTTCAAAACTCACCACCACCACCCACTTCAAAGCAGAGCTTTTGGATTGGAGTAGGTATTGTTGTTAGACATGGGCAAGACCAGAAAAAATGACGTTTCGAGTTTTTGTTTGTTGGAATGGGTCCATTTCGGGTCATTTCCGTTTGTCGTGCAATTTTTCAAAAATTTGTCATTTTGTCGTTTCGTTTGTCGTTTGTCGTTTCCACTGCGATTTAGCGCAATTTGACTTCCCAGAGCATAGGGGCGTCCCGCAATCAGGGCTGGCGCTAGGTGTTTTTACGCCTGAGGCGGGGGGCAGGCGGTGGGGGAGGTGCAGGTGGGTGGCGGTGGCAGGGGGCCATGGGCGGGTTGCGATAGCGGCAGGGGGGAGGCGCGGGCGGGCGAGTGGGTGGGCAGCGGCGCGGGCCGCAGGCGGGTGGCGGCACAGACAGGCGGGCAAGTGGGCAGTTAGGATATCACTTAGGATAGAGGTTCTGTTCTTGGCTTGCACCCCAAATGTGTATGTGTGCGAGCAAATTGAAGTTGGGAAAATAGAAAATAAATGGTAGTATATAATATATATTTAAAATAAATCCACACCTCCCACTCCCAGTCGAACCTCCCCCTTTATCCAATATCAGAAAAAAAATCCTCACAAACTGCCAGAGAAGAAATAAAGAATAAACTGCTATTCCCTTCAGTAGACAAAGCTGCAGGGAATCAAAGAAATTATTTTCTAAATTCAATTCCCTCCCTGCCTGCCTAACTTAAATCCTAAAGCCTCCAGCTTCCCTCCTCAATCTCGATCAGATCACACCAGCACCAGCACCAGCAGCCAGCCCTCCTCCCTCAACCACATCCATACACCCGACTGCGATTTCTGGAAGGTGCCTCGGCTTTTTATGCCCTCCGAGACATCCAGAAGTGTCAGTCAAAAACCTGGCGATGCCAATGGTGGAATGGTTCAAAAAAATTGCATGGTCCCATCCCATGCCCAGCCCAAATTGGCAGGTCTAAAAAAATAAATACTAAAATAAAATAAAATAAAATAAAATCAATACAACGTTTTAGTGCTATAAAAAACCCACTGCTGCTACTATTAAAATTCAGGCATTTAAAATAATTAAATCTCACATGTTTCTGTGGTGATTTGGTGTGTTTTTTTACCATGATTTCAAAAGAAAAATTGCGGCCGCCATTTTGGATCCCCCTCCACCACATGGCATGGTGAGACGATGAGGATGACCCCCCCCCAGCCTGGTGCAAGCAGCCCAGGACAGGAGAAGAGGGGGGAAAGGCCGGGGACCCCCCAGAAACCACCCCTCTGGTAGGTGGCAAAGCCTCAGGCAGGCATATTTTCGCCTGCTTTTTTGGCCGGGAGTCGGGGTTTTTTAAAAAAAACTTTTAAAAACTTTTTCTGTGCTTCGCATTGCGCGATTGCTGCGATGCCACAAACGAAAACGAAAAACCCGACCAAATTTTTCTTTTTTCGGTTCGAGTTCTGACGGCTTAATTATCATTACCGTTTCCGTTACATAACAGAAACGAAAAACGGAAACGAAAATGAAAATTTTGCCGAGTCGTGCCCATGTCTAATTGTTGCATTGTTGTTGTGTCATTACAGCCATGGCTGACTTTTCGTGACTCCATGTTGATGGAGTTTTCTTGGCAGGAATACTGGAGTGGCTTGCCTGTTCCTACTCCAGGCGCCTACAGCACCTGGTATTCCCTGGTGGTCTCCCATCCAAGTACTAACCAGGCCCAACCCTGCTTAGCTTCCAAGATTGGGCGAGATTGGATGCGCTCAGGGCATCTAGGCAGCTAGGAGTAGGTATTATTTGGTGGCGAAGCCAGAATGAAACATGCTGAGAGCCTTGTCTTTAAAATGACTCATAGTATTACTGAAATGTTTCTTATTCTACTAATTAAAATAAACCTGAATTTAGGCCCCCAAAAGTGCTTGTGTGAGAGAGAATTAAAAGAGAAATGCATTTAGGCATTTCTCTTAGTCTGCAGCCCTAGCCTGGAGTGGAATCCTGAGTTTCTAAAGCTCAATCCATGCTAGTGGAACCCCACCATTCTGCAGCAGCCCAAATCTCCTTATTCTTATAAGATAAATTCTTTATTGATCTCACACCAGGGAAATTTACTTGTTACACAGCTCCCAATATAAAGAACAAGCAAGAAGGGTAAGTGCACAAGTGTAAAGTGAGAAATAAAAAAGATAATAGAGATTGAATAAAATTTTAAAAAAATGTCAACGTATGTCCATGCATTCCCAGTTTTGGTAATGTTTCTTGCTCATTGCAAAAGACTGACACACCACTTTTATAGCTTGATCTCCAGCTGTGAAACCTTTCAGCTGAGCTCTGTGGATATCTTTCGCTCCATCCTTTTGGGAATGGGAATGCAAAGCCTGAAAATGTGTCTCAGCCTGAATCCAGCCATTGGGGTGACAGATTTTCCAGCCTTGCTGCTTGCTTTGCTTGTGCTTAACTCCTGCACTGAACCCCAACTTTGTGTAATGGTAATCCATTCCATTGCAGTTTCAGTCAAAGAAGGTCAGGAATGACTGCAAACTAATAACCTTTGTCTAGTTTCTAAAGTTGGAGCAGGGATTTTAAAATACAACACAATAAAATATGTTTATTTCACAATCAGAGCTGGGAATTGCAGGGTTCAAATATGGGAGTTTTTGTATGCAGTACCTGGAACCAGTCCCTGGGAATGACCAGCATGAACTAGGAGCTGATTACTGATTTGGTCTGTAAAGAAAGAAGGGAAGGAAGGAAGGAAGGAAGGAAGGAAGGAAGGAAGGAAGAAAGAAAGAAAGAAAGAAAGAAAGAAAGAAAGAAAGAAAGAAAGAAAGAAAGAAAGAAAGAAAGAAAGAAAGAAAGAACAAACTATGCCATACTCCCCTAATCTGCATCTATGATTCCCTTTCATTTTGCCATCCCTCTTTCCCTCTCCCCTGCCACTAGCTGACTGGCTCCCCGGCTCCAGCATCAGTAGTGACAGTGGCCCCTCCTCCTCTGATCACTTACAGGAATTTGCCAAGGGAGCCACTGTTGCTGCATCTCCATCTCCACTAGAGCTGGCTGCTGGATGGCTAGCCACTCTCTTCACAAAAGCTTGAGAGCACCCCTCCAAGCAGGAGGGGAGTTCTTAAGCAGAGCTGATGCCAGGCAGTTGCATGCAAAGAGCATCTACAGCAGGCTGTGGACAATGATGAGTGCAGCGCTTCTCCCATATCAGATCAGGGTGTCATAGTAGACTGAGCTGCATAGAAGGCACCGTCACTCGAGAAGAGAGCCCCCTGCCCCCTGCCCCCTGCCCCTCAAAAAACACTTTTAGGCAATCCAGGAGAAACCAGGTGCTTTGGAAATATTTGGGGAATGGTTCACGTTTTCTTTGAGCATCTTTGTTCTTTTTTTCCCCCACATTGGAGTTCTTAGAACTGTTGGTTTTTCTGTGGCTGCTGCTGTGTTGTCATCATTGCTGATGCACTGTTTAAAAGCTCTTTACAACACTCTTTTAATATAGTTTAACAACCCTCCACCCCCCCCCCATCAGATTATAAAAAGACCAGCAAGTTGCATGGTTTCCTGTTGAAGCAACAAAGACTAAGTTACTGCATCATGTGCTTCCATGAGCAAGACCAGGCTCTTTGGCTGACATTCAGTAGTAATTCGCATCCTGGACAGCCAAGTATCACTGGGATTTGTTGGGTCATCCCTGTGTAGGTTTCAGTGCGCCTGTGCATTGTGTGAAGGAAGCACATTTGTAACAAGTTCATGGGCAATAAAGTTGACCACTTAGATATCACTAGAGATGATGTGAAGTTCTGGGAAAAACTCAGAAAAATTCAGTAAAAACTTGTGGGGTTTTTTCTGGTTATTTTTTTCCTTGGAGCCTTTTTGGTGTTTTTCTGAAAAATTATAAAAACCGAAAAAATAAAAAGAAAAAATGACTATGGAATGTTTTATTTGAACATGATTAATAAAATCATTTCTTAAAAAATATGCATAGTATCAAATTATTCTAATTTCTGTGCACTGAGGACAATCAAGTCCAAGGTTACAAACTGAACTCTCCAATGCAAGAAGAAGATCATAAGAACATAAGAACATAAGAAGAGCCATGCTGGATCAGGCCAAAGGCCCATCTAGTCCAGCTTCCTGTATCTCACAGTGGCCCCACCAGATGCCTCTGGGAGCGCATGAGACTAGATATCTGTCTCCTGATAACCCATAACCCTTGGGAAGATCAATTTCTTCCTTTAGTGGATGCCGCTATTGTCACAAGTAAAGATGGGCACGAATAAAAAAAATGGTGTTTCGGTTTTTCGTTTGTCATTGAGAGGTCTGTTTCGGTTCGTTTCCATTTGTCACAAATTTTTGGAAAAATTTTGTTACCATTTTTAGTTTTTTCGTTTGTCATTTCTACCCGCTTTTTGCATGGTTTTTAAAGCACTTCCATGCGCAGGCATCCCCCAACGCCCCAGGCCAGAGGGAAAACACTAAAAAAAATGGATGCTGGCAGAGACACAGTATAGACTAGGAACGCAGGGAGGCCGCAAAGGCAGCAGCAGGCATTGCACAGGGTGCAAGGCAGCTGCAGAGTGACTGCACTGCAGGGCAAGGGAGGGTACTCACCAAGAGGTACGCAGCACACACGCACACGGGGAGGCTGCAGAACTGAAGCTAGAGTCGCAGAGACAGCAATCCCACCCTAACTCCCACCAGAGACTGCAAGGAAGACGGGGGCTGCCAGAAATTTTTATGCCCTCTGTGGCTGCCAGACCTGCCCAGTCTGCAACCTGGGCATGCTATTGGTTGAACATGATCCCATCACATGGCTTGCCTCCATTTTGTGGCTGGTGGCAACATCCATTTTAAAGGGAAAAGAAAAATACATCGCGATGGGAGAAGACAAAAACAAACGTTTTAAGGACCCCAACCCCCCTGGTAGGTATTATCAGACAATATAAATAATCATCGCTGCATTTTTACAGATGTCCAGGGCGTTTTTTAACATTTAAAACAGCTCATTAATGGAAACAAAACGTAACGACCACAATTTTCGCGGTTCTGTTCATTTCGTTTCATTTTCATCACAATTTCCGTTTGTCGTTTCATTACGTAACAGAAACGACAAGGTAACAGAAACGAAAAAATGTTCGTTCCGTGCCCATCTCTAGTCACAGGAAAAAGAAAAAGGTTTCACTTTTGTTTTTGCATATGTTGGGTATTTTGTTAAATTGTATTTTATTGGTTTGCTCCTTTTATGTTTGCTTATGTTTTCTGTATAACACCATGATTTGTCTTTATACAAGCTGGTGGTATATAAATGCTAAATAAAGTAAAGAGCTTATACGTATTTATCTGATTCCAGAAAATTGAGTTATTTAGCTAATTTATAACCTTTGTGTAAATAATAATTTATTTATAATTATAAATAAATGTTAATTAAAAAGTAAATTCTGTTTCCAATAATTGTTTGGATACACTATATTATAATATGCTAGTTGTGATAATTTTATGGCAAGTCAAATTGTCCATAGTCATATTTTATATTCCTAAAGTAACAGAATGACTTTCAATCTGTAAAGGGGGGAGAGTGCTAATGTAGCATTTTTTTTCAATTTTCCCAAACATTTCCATTCCCCCTGCCACAAATATGAGGGGAAACTGTGGTTTTTTTTGTGTGCTTCAAAATGTCTAGAAATTTTACATATCTAGGTAGCACCCCCCCC
>JAHTLZ010000348.1:36549132-36588998 GCA_023846285.1 Phrynocephalus versicolor
TATGAGCATTCCTTTTTCTCTGCATTGTTTTACTGACACATGAAAAACGGCTTAGGGGCAGGAGTCTCCCGGCGTTTCTGACTGAAGCGTCAGCTTTAAAGCACGGATCCACACTTCTTCACTCTGCAACTGACAGTTTAGCAAACGGTCCATGTTATGTCACCTTGATCTTGTGGAAGTTTTGAAAAAAACCCAGCCTTGAAGAAAGCGAAGGCCCAACAGATTCCCCCAGTTCATTAGCAATCTTTTAACAGTTCCCAACAATTAGAGCTGTCAGCCGAACTGAACTGTGTTCAGTGAAGGCGCCGCATTCAAAATCCCTGACTAATGACTTGGTAAAAAGACTTGACAGTGTGTTGCAATTTTGTTATAATTGAATCTAAGCTGCATCAGCTGTTTGAGGGGCTGAAGTGTTTTCAGACATTACACTGATTTAAATTAATGCCACAAAAATATTCAGAAAGATGTCTGTCAGATTCTGCACTAATCATTGTGTGTGTGTTTTCAAACGTGAAGCAGACATTTCTTCCCTGATTTGAAAGCACTGTCAGAAATGCAATGGAAAGGTATGACTTTTTTTCCCTCCACCCCCTTTCCCCCCACCTTTTTCAATAGGGTACGTGTGGGGGGGACACCTCAGTTATCCTTGTTTATCTGAAGAGGAAACAACTGGGGAGCTAGAATGAAATCCTAAATGCAGGCTTGTATCATTGGCAGACCAAAAAGAAAGGAAGGAGAGAGAGAGAGAGAGAGAGAGAGAGAGAGAGCACACACATTGTAGTGGAAAAAAACAAATCTCCAGTGCCTGACTAATTTTGAAGCATTAATATTAAATAACCAATTCTTTGATGAGTGTAGAGAAAACGTTCCAAAATGGAAAATACATCTTCTAATTCCCATCTGTCTTTATTTTAACAATGAGCAAGCGGGACATTTGGGAGCCAGATTTTCAGTAGAAAACCTTTTTTTGATTTTTAGTTGGGCTTAGTTGAAACCTACACACACATTCCGAATCTTTGTCTGTTTTTGGGATGTCTTTCTCTAAGAACTGATGGGATAATAAGAGATATCAAAGGAACTTTATGTTTCAAAATAAATTATTTGCTGCCTTTGGTTCTTTGATTATATTATGCCCAATCTCAGGGCTGAAACTTCATTTATAATACTATTGCGTGCCTTCAAGTTTTCAACAACTATAGATTAAAGGAAAACCGCTCTGTAGTTTGCTGGTACTGAATGTTTACATCATGTGGGTTTTCAGTTTGTTTGGTGAATGTATTCATTCATTCTTCCATTCACAGTATCGATGAGCTGCATTTCAAAGCCAGGCTCCCGCAAGAGAATACAACTAGAGGGAGGCTATATGAAACAATTCAGCATATCAGGGGTGAGACTAGACAGCCCAGTTAGATGAAGCTGGATTAAGTTAAACAGGCTTACTTTGAGCTGTGGCATGCTATTTGGGGCCATCCTTGTATCCACGTGTACAGATCAGGTGGTTTGGGGACAGGGAATCACACCGTACCCCAAGGTGACCCCAGGGGCGTATCGGGGGGGCAGAAGGGTACATCTGCCCTGGGAGCAGCAATCTGGGGGCACATGGATGGATAGGAGCAGGAGGAAGCCGTGCACCCTCCCACTGCCCAACAGTCCTCCTTTCTTCTAGGCTTGGCAACAACACCCCCTCTGCCGCCACGCACCAGGGTGACCCTATTTAGCCTCCATCTCCACTCCTGTTTCTCCCTACACTGGGAAGCAGAGGAAACCTGTCCTTGTTTAAAGTGTATAGGTCAGTGGATTGGCTTGCCACCAGATGCCACAGCACTGAATTATAAGAGACAGAGAGGAAAGGAATGTCTCCCTCTGCATCTCTGTAAGGGAGTGAGGAGAACTGGAAAAAATGTCTGTTGATCGATGGCATGACAATGAATTGGCTTGCCACTACAAGCCACAAAAAGCCATAATGCAGGGTATTTAACACTATTATCTCCCCCTCTCTCCTGCAATTCTCTTGTCTCCCTCGCTGCAGAAAGCTGTTGTTTACTTTTCTACTTTTTGTACTTTATCAATAGATTACATGGGGCATCTGTGTTGGAACTCATGAAAGGGCCTTCTCAACTGCTGTGCCCAGACTCTGGAACTCCCCCCCCCAGAGGCCAGGACTGCCTCATCTCTGTTGTCCTTCTGGAAACAGGCAAAGACCTTTCTCTTCAGGCAACTTTTCCCTGAATGATGGACTACCATGTGTATTTTATATGAATCTATGGATTCACATAGACTTTGTGTTTATGACTACTTATAACCGTGTTGCTTTAATGTAGTGTTGTCTATTAGTTCTGTAAGATGTCCCTCAATTCCTTGTTCTCAAATACTTGAACATGTCTTAACTGTACTGGACTGTATATTATCCCTCATTACTGTAAGCCGCCTTGGGTCCTTTTCCAAGGAGAAAGGTGGGGTAAGAATACTCTAAAATAAATAAAATAAATAACAACCATGCCTGCTGAACTGAAGCAAAATGGAAGAATCCTACCCCCACTTTTGAACAACAACAAAAAAGGCCTCTGTCAGGAACCACACAAGGTGCAGCCAGGCACAGATGAGAATTGTGCTGATTCGTAAGTGCTAGAATGTCATGTAGTTACAAGAAAATGGAGTGATCCTACCCAATTAGTTTCGTTACTTGGTTCTCTCACAAGCCATTCGTTCATACTGTTTATGAGAAGTTTAGTTCTCAGTACTTTGTGAAAGAATTGCTGTAAAAGAGTTAAATAAAAGCTATTAGGCTTAACATTGGAAGGACACTCAACCTTATGGTGAGGTCACCATTGAAAAGATTCGGCTTCTTGCATTCATTATTGTTTGCTTAACTGACTGTAATGCAGTCACTTTCTGGGAAACATAAGGAATGCATCTCATCTCTCTCTCTCTCTCTCTCTCTCTCTCTCTCTCTCTCTTTTTACAAGTAATACTTTGAAAATAGCACTAAAATATTAAAAATGCTACTTTTAGGACATTATTTTTTTTGATGCCTCGGTTAGCTTGTTCAGAGAAAAAAGTGGAAGCAGAGTTTTAAAAAGATTGTAATGAAACACTCACCCATTTTTCTTAGAAATTCAACTCCTTGAAATTGTTTTGCTGTTACAGTGTTTTCCATTTTTTAGGCTTTTCAAATTACCTTCACTTTTACATTTTTCTAAAGTTTTAGTGCTCACCACAAATGCTGGTTTTTTCACTCTTTGGAGTAAAATCTTTGAGCAAAAAAACAAGCAAATCTGTACAGTAGTTACAGCAAAATCATATGCAAAAAACAAATGGGTTAAATGGCAAATGAGCAGAGCTAGTTTTAGCATCCACAGTTAAAATAACTGGTTCCATTCTGCTTCCTTCCCCCCACCTGGCACTATTTTTAAATAAGCTGTCATGCACACATCCCACAAAATCCTTGCATTGCCTTCAGGAAGAGATGATAAAGACAATTGCTGAAACAGATGACTTAGCATCCTGCAATCAAGGCTTTATGAGTTTTGCTTTGGATGGCCTGTTATGAGAAAGCCAAGGTGGCTGTGACTGCCTAGATTTGAACTGCAGCTCCCTTCACACATAGCCATCATAATAACCAGTATTTATATTTTCAATTGTTCTTGCTTCTTTTTTATTTTTATATCTATTGCTTTATTTCTAATTCATTTGTTCCAGAAATCTGGCAGATAGCTATTGTAATACATGTTGTATTTTATTTTTTTATAAATTTTAATATAATTTCAATAAATGAATACATAGATTTGTGTGTGTGTGTGTGCGCGCGCGCGGGCGCGCCCTCCAGAGATTCCCAGGTAGAAAATAGACAAAAGTGAATTATCGTTCTGTCCCCCTGGAGGCACAGTTGGGAATCGAACCTACCTAGACCACTGAACTATCTGGTCACCCAAATTTTAGCTGCCAAAATCTCAGTGGGAAAAAACTGCTCATAGAAGGCAATTGTGTGTTTTCCCCTTCCAATGGGGCTCTCCCTGCATGATCAACTGTGTCAGCTGTCACATGCCTAGTTTTGCAGTCCACAGGGATCGGTAGCTAATAGGAAGAAATTGCTTACAGGCTTTTCCTAATGAGGGCCTGTAAGTACCTAGGATTCTGGCCAGTATATTTAGTTAGGTTTTTTTCCAAGAAATCACCAAATACCTGTTTTATTTTCAAAATGAAGATGTAAATGGCTATGTAGGGGGCAAACTTGGGAGAGGATTAGGGCCGGGACAACATGAGTCCTTGAACTCACAAGCAGCTTAAGGGTGGAGGGATTAATGCCTCGTACTTCATTGGAGGCCCCTCTGGACACCCACTCAGGAAAAGAGTGATCTGTGATTACTTCCTTCTTTATGTTCTCGATTCCAGATTCAGATCACAATAGAAGGAGAAGAAGGAGAAGAAGAAAGAGTTCTCCTTACCAAATTAACTCTTATTTATTTATTTATTTATTTATTTATTTATTTATTTATTTATTTATTTATTTAATTTTTATACCACCCATCTAGCAAAAAGAACTAAGAGACAATATTACATGTAATGTGACTCACAAAAAAAAATGAATGTGAACTCTGTGTGCATCTTAGTGTTGGTTGTCCCGCTGGAGTTCTGATGTGGGATCAGTGGTTGGCACCTTTGTGTAGTGAAGTACCTAAAGTCTGCCTCCAGCTAAGTTCAATCCATGTATTTATAAAGAAATACAAATACCACAAAAGTGTCAGGAAGCTTCCAGTGACCTCCTTTCAGAAGGAACTGAGGCTGAGTAAGCATTGCACACCTGGAATTCCTCACTGCTCATAAAAGTGGAATGAAGACAACAATAGCCAGTGTTACTATTCTGTTTGGAAGCATTAACACATAGAAGAAAAGGGAAGAAAAATGGAAGAGGGTGGGCAGCCTGCAGAGATGTGACAGATTTCAAAGGACAAAAATTTGAAAGGGTTACCCAGATCAATGGCCAAGCTAAACAAGACACAATTGAGGTTGTCTTGGCTTTCCAACTGCTCATAAAGCGAAACTTGGGAGGTCCAAGAAAGGAAGTCAGTTAGTCTCAATTGTGCCGTGTTGAACTTGGCTGGTTGGATATGTAACCCTTTTTAAACTTGGCTCCATCTGAACAAGTCACACCTTTGCATGACTGAACAATTTCTCAGAGTTGCTTTTGTATATTTCCATGGCAAATATATTTGATCTAGTATCACGTCTGGTGTTTCTTTCTCCACTACCCCCACAACTCCATTTCCCACCCTCACCCCCCTGGCTCCTAGTAACGTTAATAACTTGCAAGAATGTAGTCATCCGTAACATTCCTGGTCACAAACAGCTATTTATGTACCAGATTTTGACTGAAATCACAAGCTCAACATTTCCCTGTAGTTCCCCGTTTTTTGAAAGAAAGCCAAGGATATAATCCATAGAGATAAAAGGGAGTGTTTGATATGAACGTTCCAGAATTTCCATGTATTAAATCATCCCCTAGAAACTTCAGCAGCCTGACAAATGTAACACATTAAATATCCACATACAGAAATCATTGAACTCTTATTAGTTTATATATGTTATTATATAACTAATAATTAGAGATGGGCACGAAATGAGCAATTTTTTATTTTTGTTTTTGTTTTTTTGTTTCGTTACGTAACTAAACGAAAAACGACTTTTGTCCCCAAAATGAAACGAAACGAAACGAAACACCAGAAATTTTGTCGTGCGTTTCGTTTTTGTTGCGGCAAATACATTGAACTGTAATGGATGCTAACGAAACAGCAATTTTTCATTTTTGTTTTTGTGTTTTCATTTTGTTACGTAACGAAATGAAAACAATTTTTTTGCAAAAATTCACGAAAAACAAAACGAACCGAAACGGACCCCCTAAATGACAAATGACAAACGAAACACCATTTTTTTGAGTCGTGCCCATCTCTACTAATAATACATTATTAGAGGTGCCAAAAGTTGCCTGCCCTTTTGGTAGTGGTGAGATGAGTTCAGCTAACATTGGCCATTACTTCACATCCCTTTCATCGTGATTTGCGGTCCCGCTTGGTACCAGTGCAAAGTAATCTTACCAGACGTCCATTGTGTGATGATGGGAGTTTGTCCCGACCACGCCCCCTGAACTGCATTTTAAGTGGGATGAGTGATTCCCCTTCCTGGCCTTGGGAATCTGCTCATCTCATTTCTCGTTCTAAGATGAGAGCCCGTGAAGTAAGCCTCGTCGTGAAATGAGTGCCGATTGTAGCTCATTGCCATCTAGTGGCAGGAGTGTAAAGTGACATTTGCCAGTAAATTCCCTATGGAGTTAGCAATGCAGTGCTGAGATTTTAAAAGACAAATGCCTTGAAGTTTGCTCCATAACACATTGAAGGCAAGGCTTCGGGGAATCGAAACACTGAAAAATGAAGACATAGAATTTCACATCTCATCACGGAATGAGGACGTGCGATAACAGTCGTCTCAGTATCATCAATCACGCCCGTGGGTACACGGGAACAGGGAGAAAAGTGGGAGAAGATTACGTGATCACGACCAACATCAACACGCAACAAACTTCCTCCCAGAACGAGAATTGGACATGAAGTAACCATCATTGTGGCTCAGTGAAAAACTCTCAGAAGTAAATGTAATGTCATCAATCACTGGAAGGCCTGGGAAAGTTGGGAGATCATTTTCCTTTTACCATTCAGCACCCAACTGGAGCTACTCAAAACAAACTCTCATTTGCTCTGCCGATCTATTTTTGTAATAGCTCCTTTCACCTTAGTTGTGATTGTGTCCATGTGATGAGCCAAAGGAGCCTGGAAATGGTGGTTACTTTTTTGGACTGCAATTCCCAGGAACTCCCATGCTGAGAAATGACAAGGGCTGTGGTTCCCAACCTTGGGTAACCCAAGTTTTCTTGGACTGCAATTACTAGAAGCCTTCCTTACCGGTTGTTCTGGCTACGATTTTTGGGAGCTGTAGTCCAAGAACACCTAAGTTGCCCAAGGTTGGGAACAACTGTACTACATACAGTACTAGATTATGGAAGCTGGTCTGAGAAATGCTTTTCCAAGTGCTGCTCTGAGGCAGCAGGATAGGTGATGGAAGAGAGGAAGACAGACAAAATCATTCTGCGATGAGTCCAAGAGGCAAAGAGCAATGAAGAATTATAAAATCATAGGATCATGGAGTTGTAGAGTTGGAAGGAGCCTCCAGTTTGTTGATTCCACCCTGTTGCTGAAACAGCAAACCCACACTAAGATCTGCCAAAGTCCGTCTTGCCTTTAGCACAGCTGAATATGAGATTATGCTCAATGACCAAGCAATTGGTACATGGTGATTATCAGTTATGCCACTGAAGAACTCTGCCAGCTAAGGAATCCCCATGTCGTGGAGTTCCTGTAGTTTCCATAAGTCCCCAAGCAGATCATCAAGTCCAGGAGCCTTCATATTCTTCAACATCTTGGATATTGTGCAGGAAAATGGTGAAGAAAATATCTGAAAGCTAAGTACATTTGATCAAGTAGATTCCAGTCCATGAAAACATGTGCCATAACACATTGTTTACACTTCCAAGGTATTGCATGCCACTGATGTTTTTCCTGCCGCTCAATAAGATGCTCATCCCTCTGGGAGTTGCTATTTAAAAACAAGTACACACAAACTCTGTATAATACAGATCTATAATAAAAGAATTTGGTTCTGCATACAAGGGAAACCAGTAGTCCATGCAAAGAGGGATGCTTTATCCCTCAGTATGGTATGGGAAGATTCCTCTTCCTTTCTCAACTTATAGGCACTGATATAATAGGCTAATTAATAAAATTATGTTTATGTAGTATGAGAAGACAAAGGTTAAAGTGGTGAATCAGGAATGCTGTTTTTTTTTTCTGCCCTTTTTACTTGTATTTATTTATTTTGAATATATTTACCCTGCCTTTCTCCTTGAAAAGGACCCAAGGTGGCTTATAAAAATGAGAGACAATATACAGCTGAGAACATTTAAGACATAGTCAAGGTAGGGACAGGGAATTAGAAGAGGCATCTTACAACATTATATACAACACCCTCAGCTTATACTCAAGTCAATAGCTTTTTCAGTTTTATGGGGTAAAATTAGATGCTCCAATGGCTTGGGGAGAGTGGCAGCAGGCTCAATTAGAAGGTTTCCCTAAAATCACTTTCTAAAGTACCCCTGCTACTTTGGTGCCTCCAAGGTAAGTAATTTTTGAGTGCATTTTTTTTTACAAAATATGTACTCAAAATTATTTTTTAAAAATATGCAATCAAAATTTACTTGCCTTGGGACTCCAAAGTAGCAGGGGTACCTTAAGAAAGCAATGTTAGGGAACCCCCTGAAATTTGGAAACATTTGGGGATAAGGGGGCTGAGTTATGAAGCTCCAAAGGAGGTGCCCTAGGAAAAATCCTTCTACTCCAAATCTAATTGGGCTGGAGATAAGGCTGCTGCCACTCCCCATATGATTCCAATTAGAAGGTTACTTACCTTGGGACTCCAAAGTAGCAGGGGTACCTTCCTGAAGCAATTTCAGGGAACCCCCTGAAATCTGGAAAGATTTAGGGGTAAGGGGTATGAAGCTCTAAAGGGGCTGTGGGTAGTATTGGCAACTGTGCAGGGACTGTGGAGGCAATCAGGAAATTTACTCTATGGTATTAACTTCCTAATTGCCTCCACACTCCCAGCAAAAGTTGCCAATTACTACCCCCAGCCCCTTTACAGCTTGGCCACTATACCGTATATACACGAGTATAATGAAAAAAATGTCCTCCAGCTTATACTCAAGTCAAAAAAATAAACCAAACTTGAAACACAGGAGACTTTTCTAAAATGCTGTACTTTTCATGGTTCCATAAAGAATTCAAAACATCTGATCATTCTCCCAGTCCACTCATGACCCTAGAAAAACTCATAACCCATCTTGCTTGCTAAGATCGCTCTTACCTACATTTATCTTTGTTGATCCAGTGGCAGAACTATGTTCCCCTCCCCCCCCATCCTTCTCGAACATGTAACTCATTTCTGTGTCACAATGCCAGGTGTAAGGAGCTCTAGACAATGCAGTTTTTCTACTGTTGTTAACAATGGGGCAGTAGTGCTAGAAAATTAATATTCCCTAGGACTCCTTGCATGAATTTGATGTGCACTACTATCACAGCCACAGCAGAAAATGATGGGTGTGGGGTAAATTGTTGTGGTTTTATTTACAGCCTTGTGTGCGGTCTACAGTTTAAGTAATTGGGAGGGACTTTTCTGGGGTGAGGTGTCTATTTATCCAACAATAACCAATCATTCCTTCTGGCTTCTGAAATTCAAAGAGAATTTCATCTGTTTCATCAGTTGGTGGCATTGTTTGTTACTGTTAATTTGTTCAGATGATTGCTAGTATGTGTGCATTAAAGGAAGTAGTATACGCAAGTCTATAGTTTCAAGCAGCTGTAAGTAACGGCTCTTTTTCATTATTTCTCCTACAAATATCTCAGAATAAGTTACTGAGACTTTTAACTCCCAGTTAATGAGAAAGGGGTGGGCTCTAAGGTACTTGTAGTTATTCTCCGTAGTGCAGGCATGCCTCCTGATGTTTTGAACCACAACTCCCAGAATTCTAAGCTTAGACTACCAATGGCAAAGGACTGTGGGAGTTGCAGTCCACTAAGGCAGGCAAGTTTGGACATGCCTGCCTTAGTGGATCACTGTATTTCTACTGGGTAGAAGAAGAGAGTTTTATCAGAAATTCAAAACTGTAACAGAAAGAGGAGCCCTGGAAGGGAATAAATGGCTGAGAAGACTTAAATTTTTTGAATCGTCACAGACCAGTTACCGTGGAGGCATAAATGGTTATCTGGCTTGGATTTTAATTGAGGCTGGAAAAGAATTTTGTGGTTGCAATGTTTTCCTTTGTCTGCTGAACATGTTTTTAAAAGTTGAATTTGTTTTCCCAAGCTGTTTTTAGAAGCACCCCTAGCAATGTTCCCTGTAACTTTCAGTGCCACTGGACAAGGCTTTCTTCCTTGCATGCGTGACTTTATCCATGTGTACAGGAGCGAGAAACCCCCTATCAGGCAACTTCCATTATGATCAATGCAAAACTGATTGCTTCAGGTGCACATGGGGAGAAGGGGCCCTACATGGAGGGGGGAATGGGGCATGCATGGGCCTTAGAGGGAACATTGAGCTCTAGTATTTATTTATCAAATTGATACTATTAATCAACCTCACAGCACTACTTTGTTGCAAAACTGAAAATGGTTGCTGTCCAGAAATGTAGGTATTGAAAAGTTGCCATATGCAACAAAAGAAGAAGAAATTATCATCTAGGTCAATCATTATCAATGGGGAGGGGGCATACAGGCTCTCTGGGGGCCCCTGGAATACTTAAAGGGAGGGCACAGACTGAAAAACGTGAAATGTCACTGAAAGATATCAGTTTGTGTTGTACCCTTGTTTGACAGAGCCCCCCGGAACCTGAGAAAACCTCTTAAAAGGGTCGTGGTCAACAAAAGGTAGAGAAATAGAGGGATAGATGATATAGCTATTAAATATAACAGAATATTTTGGTCTGTTTATGAAGATGAATGACGTTTCACCCATATTCAATGTCTGGGCGTTGATGTCCAAGAAAGTTGATCCTTCCATTAGATATGCGTTTCCCCCCAAATGGCATGGCAAAACTCTGGAGGTTGTAGCTGTTTCAAGATTCTTAATAATGCCATGAGTGGGAACACAAGACAATAGCAACATATAGAAACCTATTATTAGAGTTAAAATGTATGTTCTTCTCTTGGCTACCTAACTGAGCCCAGGCTTTAAGACAGAGCAGAGAACAACTTTAACAAGCGTTCAACCTAAACCACATGTACTTATTTATTAATACATTTTATATTTCACTTTCATACTCAGCATAGCTCTTAGGGATTTACTGGTTCTTTTGCCAGTTGTATCAGAAGACCTTCTCTGAGACCTTCTGTGAGATATGTTCACCCTGATCAGGATTCTCTGAATCTGTTTTTTGAGGGAAAGTGAACATTCCTCTATATATTCTGCTGATAAGGCTGGCTACACCTCTGACTGCTCCTTCATTGAAGACAACTCACCCAATGGACTGATTCTACTTCTGTTCATGTTTTGCTACAAGATTTCTGCGAAATGCCACTGCTCTGTGCATATATCACACTGATTTTTTTCTTGATCTGTGAATGTGCATGAATAGGATTCAACATGTGTGAACCATGGAAAGAAAATTATTTTTATTTTTTTGTCAATCATGTTATTTCTGTGGATCATGACTTCAAAGTAGCTCTTGATTTTCTTCCATGGCAAAATTAAATGCTGCTCACTATTAATTGTTCTTATTGCTGCTGTTGGCCTTAATTATGATTGTGTTTATTTTAACAGGGTTATTTTTCAACTTTGATCTTTTGCCCTGAGCATTGGTTTCCTGATCTGGAGACCACTAGTGTAAACCTGCTAGCATGTTTTTTTAGCTTAGCGGGATTCTGAATTTTTATTACTACAGCCCAAAAGGGCAGTAGATGTTATCATTACTTTCCCTCAAAGCAGGGTAGCCACAATGCCATCAGGGAAACCTTTTCTTATTAGTAGGCACTGGAGAATCAGAGCTGCACCAATCCAAAGAAAGGTGACTATGAGTTCATATGGCTAGGATATAAATTCATGATTAGGAAATTAAACTTTGCTCCATTTTGGCTACTTTAGTTAATAGACTACAAAATTTGGTGTGTGCTTAAGAAAAAATACTTTCTGTTTTTTATGGAGCTTTTATTAGCTCTTAGGATATTATTTCACTGGCAATATATTTATTTTTTTGAAAAAAGTCTATGTTTTTCCATTGATACTGCTTTGAATTTGAACCCTGATTCCTTTTATGGTTTCTGAAGTGAATCAGTATAATGTCTATACAGAGCTGTGGCTAGAGTTAATACAGAGGCTACATATGGGAAGCATTACACACCTACACATGGCCCATTCTCTGTTGAGAATTTGGGGAAAATCCTAGGGAATAACAAGGTATGTATTGTCTTCTTCAGTCTTCTCTCTGAAGGTGAATATTCACATTTCTCTCACATCTCTGCCTCCCTTATTTGTCCTTCCAAGCGATGCAACAACAATTCCCAAGAGTCCCTTTTTAAATTTATGGGTTAGTGTGTATGATGTTGTTTTCTTTTTACTTTGAATGGCAAAGCCTATGAACCAGGACATCATTTTCTAAAAGGAGGTTGGTAAGCTTTTTTGTTACTTCTTGGTGAGTATGCTGTCATTACTGTAGACATTGTTGCCCTGGTGCAACCAATTGGTTCTTTTGTGAATGTGTGGATGCCTTGTGTTGTCATCACTGACAGGCTAGGAAAATACAGAAAAATGCCTTTGGTTCTGAGTAGCTGCTATTAACTGATGCTGCAGCTTGGAAGTACTTACAAAGCTATGCAATATATCGTTAAAGAACACTTACCTTGCCACTTACAGAATGGCATTAGAGCTGAAAAGCATCCTAACAAAATGCCTCTAAAATTCATCAAAGGGCCTTTTAAATATAATTTTTTAAAATAATTTATAAACATTGCAGCAGCCATTCTCACCTCTTTTTTTGGGTGGGGGGGCTCAGTCATAGACACAATATGAAAGAAGTATAGGCCACATCAGGATTGTATGTCACATATCAAACCTTTTAAGCTAGTCTGTGAAGAATTGTTTCCATTCTGTGCCCCCCTTTAAATGTGCCAGTACCCCCACCCTATCAGGGCCATATGGGCCCTGTTGAAAATGGCTGTTCTATTCACTGTGTCACCTTTTCTGCAACTTTGTAAATTTAAGAATGCCCCAATATATACAGATTCCTTGATCCATGGATTAAGAGGCAGTTAATCATGCTTAATTCTTTCTGTATATTCTGTGACTAAAGCTGGGTGGTAATTTTGACTGGTAGTGTTTTTTTTTAAAGAGATATTTTATGAAAGTCAGGATTTTTTTTCAGTGATAACACAGAAAGAATGTGAGATTAAAACAATTCAGCTATAGGTGAAAGTGATACTGACAGGTTTACTTACATGGGCTTTGATTGCTTAAAGTTCAGTTTGATTTGAATCACTCTCAACTACATTTGAGGGTATTTATTAGGGCTGATCTCTCCCTCTTTTCTGATAGACTTCTGCTTTTCAGCTGCTGCATGGTAAGTGGGTCAAGGGAATGGGCCATGTGTAGGAGAGGCATGGCTCTATTGGAGCCCCAAAGATTCTTGAGAGAAGTAGTTTACTGAGAAGAGCCTTCTAGAGCTTAGTGAGATTACCTGTCCCATGAACCCTTGTGACTCTCATAGAGTCATGCCCTTCTTCTTCAGTACCACTGGCATAATTTCCTTCTTCTTAAGATGAAATGGTGATGGACGCCCAGGGCCAGGGTGTCCATTAAGGCGAACTAGGCAGTTGCCTAGGGTGCCAAAATGGACAGGGGCCGTTGGCCAGCCTGCTGCCCCCCGCCCCCTGCCAGCCCCAGCCATCCGTCCCCCCACCGCCCATCGGCGGCCACCCACCCACCCCCCGCCCCCGCCCCCCGCCCCGATGACGATGCCCTGCCCCCCGCCAACAACTTGCCCCTGCAAACGCCGACGCCCGCCCCCCCCTTGCCTAGGGCACAGAAAACCCTAGCACCGGCCCTGTGGACGCCCACATGGAGTTTATGACAGCTCCTCTATAAACCACTGGCTTTGGCTGCAGTTCAAAAACATAAATTAAATCTGAAAGTTCCATTGCTAATATGTTTGCTGTACTTGTGCATTTAAACTGTTTTTTAATTCAGAATTGCTTAGATTCTGCTTTTATTGTTGCAACTTTTTAATCTGTTTATTCCTGTCTCTTTGTGTTCCCATGTTGGAGAAAGGCAGAATGTGGACAGACAATTAACATGGAGTAACATAGAAATATGTTGTGTATCGTATATGAGATCTGACTGTGCCAAGAATGAAGCGTTTCTTGGGTGTCATATTTAGTCCATCTGAAATGTTTCTTCCCCTTTTACATGAAGCATCTGACAGACAACAATTGCATCCTATAAAATAGAGCGGCTCTGTCACTCTCCTTCAATAGTCTCCCTTTCTTCTAAGAATGATAATATTTGAGAGCCTAAAGACCCCTCTGTTATGCTCTTCCACCACACTTATGTTCCAAGTGAAAATAAACTTTCTGATCTAAGGTGTAGTAAGCTGGGATTCATCAGAATTTCATTTAAATACATTTGTGCCAACAGTGAATCAAAACTCAACAGAATTCCTCATTAGTTGGATGGAGAAAATATGATTATTAAGTATTGCATGCTATAAAGGTTATACGGATTCCTATAAATGCTCCAATACCAAGACAAGAAATTTTAACCCCCCCAGATTCAGACTTTGTTGCAGAATCCATACAAAATGAGATGCAAGGTGTGGCATCATCACTTCAACAGAAGCAGAAGTGACAGGCTCTGGGTGTCATAGGTAGGTAAGCTACATTGAAGTGGACATCAGAATATTTACTGGGATCAGGAATAAATCTCTAAGTGTGATATTGAATACACCTAAATTACGATTGGGATAAAAAAAATAGCCACAAATTTGTTTTGTGTTTGTTTTTTAATCCTAGGAGATGAAGGTTAAAATGTTTGAAACCAAAGCTTAACTCTTAAAATTTTGGTTGCCACCTCTTTTTCTTGAGATGTTTTCTACTTTTACTTTTCTGTTGCTGCTCCCAGACTTTAGAACTCCCTCCCACAGGAGGCCAGACTGGCCCCATCTTTGCTGTCCTGCAATTAAACAAAGAGCTTTCTCTACAGACAAGCTTTCCCTTACTGATTGGCTGCATGAGGGGATTTTTAAATAGGCTCTTGTGCCTTATTGCTTTAAATGTGTTTTCCTTTTGTATACCATTTCTTAAAGTGATTTTTGTTTTGTCCTTTAAAGCATTTGTATACTTATTGTGTTTAGCTTTAAATATTGTATTTTAATAATATATGCTACTTTGAGCCCTTTTTAAAGAGAAAGGAGGGGTAAAAATACAGTAACCCCCCACCCATCGCGGGGGTTAGGGATCCACCCCACCCATGATGCATGAAAATCCACGATATGCGGAAGTGGGTAGGGTGGGGCCTAGGGGCAGGGGGGCGATCGCGCGCCTGTCCAAGAAGTCTTGGGGCGGCACATGCCGGCGGTGGCAGGGGGATCTGACCTCCGCCGCCGCCCACCCGTGCCACCCGAGACTTCTTGTCTGGGGCCATCTCCTTGGAAATGCATTGCCAATGCATTTCAATGGAGAAAATTTTCCCCATTGGAAAACATTGGCTCAATGCTTTCCAATTGGAAAAAATTCTCCATTGAAATCCATTGACTCAATGCATTTCAATGGAGATTGCAGCCGCCGCCCCCGCACAGCCCTGAGGCTTCTCGGAGGAGTGCGGGGGGTGGTGCGGAGCAACCCGATCGCCCCCCCGCCTCCCCCCCATGCGGCTCCGAGGCTTTGCGGAGGGGCGGTGCGGAGTGACCTGATCGACCCTGCCGCCCCCCCGCGGCTCCGAGGCTTTGCAGAGGAGCACGGAGGGGTGGCGGGGAGCGACCCGATGGCCCCCTGCCACCCCCCGCAGTGCAGGTACTGCGATCCCATGATGTAGTGGGGACACGGTACCTGAACCGCGAAATGGCCAGGGGTGACTGTAGTATAAATAAGTAAATAAAAATAAATTGTAGCACCTGTGTGACAGATACAATGTAGACCTTTCCATACTGAGAATAGTTGAACCTTTTGAATTTGGCCAGTGCATATGTGGCAGAATTTTGTTTCCACTGTTTCACCAAAAATGCAAATTTATTCATATTTGGGATGGAAGGAGTTTGATGACTTTTTAAATTCAAATGTAGGAGAAAGAAAAGCTAGCTGTTTTTCCTAAATTATAGCGACTGTCTGTGTTATTCTTGGCTGTTAATAAGCTACAAAAGCCTTTGTTAGTGAAAGCAAATTAACATAAGATATCATGTTGCAGGGATTAAATGCAAGTCACAAACTTACAATGTTTATGTGAAGTGCGGATACCGCAGCTAATCCCAGATTGGTCATTAGAAATGAAAAACAAACCTCTAGGACAGTGTTGGCAAACCTATGACACGGGTGCCAAAGGTGGCCCTCGGAGCCCTTTCTGGGGGCACCCGACATCGCCCCGTCACAGCCACCTACAGTCAAGTTAAATTGCTGTATTGGCACTTTGAGAAAGATTAGTGGGTTTTGAATTGCAGTTTGGGTGCTTGGTCTCTGAAAGGTTTGCCTTTCTTAGTTTGCTTAGTATAAATCCATGATTTACTCACTTTATGACTGATTGAAACACACACACACACACACACACACACACACAAACAACACAATGACTTGGGCTAGTATGTTTTGCACATCCACTGAATATAAAAGCCTGCTAGCATAGTAAGTCGGGAGGTCCACACTATTGGAGCAATCCTTGGCATTACAAGAGTGGTGCCCTCCAGTGGCCCAGCTGGCTGAAGGATTCTGAGCGTTGATGTTCAGAAAAAAAGTAAGATATCTAAACTTTGCTTCATTTACTATGGATGTTTTCACCAGGAGCTGGTCACATTCTCCAAGGATGAGCTCTCATGCTACCATCTGATGGAAAGATCCCACATTCCGTTAGCCTATGAAACACTCTGCTAGGGATTGGGGGATTGGAACCTTAATCTTGAAAATGAATTGTCCTAAATGATGGGCCAAGATTAATAGAAACACTTCATATCCTGTTTCTTTTTTAAAGCAACAGCCAAACAAAATATGCAGAATCAATACATTCCTCAGTATGCCAGAGAGTGTCTCCCTGCCAGGCCACTAATCTCTTCTACTTCTTCCTCCTCTTCTTCTTTGGGTTGTGGAATATGTGTGATTATATTGATTTTTCTTTTCTTTTTTTTTTTTAAGGATCTTTCAGGTTGTTATTTTTTTTACTTTGCAGTTCTTTTTTCTCTTTGTCATGGTATTACAGTTTTTAATAGAAGGAAGCTGCTCTCAATCCTCTACAAGCCAAAGAGGAAGACAAAAACATATTTAATATGAACTACCTAAATATGTTGGCTACACAATAACCACGTCAACTTAAATTAGGTTTAAGAGCAACAAATCACATTGCTGGGTTATGTTCCCACTAGATGTGTTATATAGTATTGCTCTTTGTTTCTCTTACATATCGTTTCGTACCTTTCATTCAAAATCAGTGTTATGATTTCAAAAAGACCTTTCTCTTTAGGCAAGCTTTCCCTGAATGATGGACTACCTACTGTGCCTTTTTATGAATCTACTATACATGGCTATACAGACTTATAACTTGTTGTTTATATCTCTCCTTGTGCATTTGCATTGACACTATGTTATCAATTGTTAATTTTAATGTTGCCTTCTAATGCTGAAAGATACCCATTAATTCCCTGTTTCTTGAACTGAATGTGTCTTAAATGTAGTTGACTGTATATTGTCCCTCCTTACTGTAAGCCACCTTGGGTCTTTTTCCAAGGAGAAAGGCTGGGGAAATTACTCAAAAATAAATAAAATAAATAAATAATGAGCAATTAATGATATCATTTTTAAAAAGTTACATTCTACTTTTAAAAAGCAGTTTCGCTGGAGTTGAAGCTGTTTGCAGTTTGCATCATCTGACATACTAAATAGCTATTGATACTTTCAGCTGGCAGTATTATGAGCTTCGTGGCGCAGTGGTTAAATACCTGCACTGCAGGTAAAACAGTGCTCACGACTTGGGGTTCAATCCCAGGTAGCTGGCTCAAGGTTCACTCAGCCTTCCATCCTTCCAAGGTCAGTAAAATGAATACCCAGCTTGTGGTGTGTGTGTGTGTGGCCTGCATCCTGCAATTAAACTGTAAACCACCCAGAGACTACTTGAAATGGTATGGGGCAGTATATAAGCAGAACACTTTATAAGCAGAACACTTTGGATTACTCAATGGTTTAGGCTTCTCGGGTGGGAGTAGAGATGGGGGCAAAACACCAAAATAGCAGTTTGTGGTGGTTTGTGGTTCATCAAGGTTGACGAACCACAAACTATGAATCCCCCATACATGAACCAATGAACTGACCAAAAAAAGAACACCCCCAAAGTCCCTATCCTTCTCCAATACACCTTCCTACTTTAGCTGAATCAACTCCCAGCAAAGTAGGCCACCTTTTTTAGGGAGAATGATGCCACAGCCACCATCCTGGGAAAGTGCAGCCTACTTTTCCTATTGGTCCTTTGGGAAACCTGGTGTCCATCTTTTCCAAGATGGCACCTGTGGTACCAACAGCAGCTTATGGGAAGGGAGGGTTCAGTAAAAGTAGGGATACAAAGGTGTGTGTTGTGGAGGGGGTGGTGGCTTTTGGGGGGCCAGGAGGCTCTTTATTTTTTAAGAGACAGCCAATGGTTGTCTAGAGAGAGGAGGGACAAATAAAATGGGGAAATATTGGTCCCTTCAAATATATTGGGGTTTCTGGACCTGACAAATATGAAGGGAGGAATATTAGACAAATTCATTTTTCATTCATCCCCATCTCTAGTTGAGTGTCTTTCCCCAATGTGCCACCTGTGAGTATAGCCAGCTTGTGTGGCCTTGGGGAAGCTGCACATTCCCCAGGGCAACCCAGTAGAGGTCAAACCACTTCAGTGTATTCTTTAACTTAAAAATCCTATAAAAGGTTGACTTGGCAGCACATCATCATCGTCGTCATCATCATCATCATCATCATCATCATCATCATCATCATCATCATCATCATCATCATCATCATCATCATCATCATCATCATCACTATCAAATTTGGTACTCAATTTACCGTTTTCCCAGCCATATTGTCCTTTCTGAAATTAACAAGAATTCCCTTATATTTCTTTGTCCTTCCACAATCCTTCTAGGATGTTCAGGATTATACCATATACCAGCCCCATTTTTGATAATGATTATTGTTCCTGTTACAGGGTTTTGTTGTAAGGAGTGGCATTGTTTGTTTCATGAAAATTTCACTGAGTGATATTCTGAGAAACATTTTGCCATTTTTACCTTTTTTTCAATATTTGAGTAATTAAAAACAATTTATAAGAAGTATATCAGTAATCTGATACTAATGATTAGTGTTATTTATTACTTGGGACTAATGAGTAGTATTATTCATTGCTAATTGCTTATGACTAATGAGTAACAGATGAGTTTGTAAAAAGTAATATCAATGGATTAACTTTTGCAATTGTATTTCCAACCAGTGTCAAAATCAGTTTAAAAATTAGTATTTTGAAATATTGTCAGTTTAGAAATGCACATTTTAAGAGCAAATATGTTCAAATATATGTTCAGAAAATCCATACCTTTTTAATTTATGTCTGAGAAAGCTGGACAGTGAAGAAAGCTGATGGGGGACAGGATTTGTCCAAAATGTGATGCAAGATGCAAGTTCTGAAGATATAACGTTCTGCCGGAAAATACAAATAAGTCACAAATAAAACCAAGCCCTAATTCTTTCGAGGAGGAAAATCAATGAAACTTTGAGGTTTAGCTAGACCAAGTTCCACCCAATCTTCCTGCTCAGAAAGATAGGGGAAGGAACAAGATGTATGGGAATGCATTGGTATTATATGGGGATGTTTTGAGTTAAATTAACCAAACTACATTTTTGAGTTTTAACATAGAATCATAGAGTTGGGAGAGACCTCAAGGGCCATCTAGTCCAACCCCCTGCCATGCATGAACCCCCATCACAATATTTCCGACAGATGGCCATCCAGCCTCTGTTTAAAAACCTCCAAAGACGGAGACTCAACCACCCTCCGCGGCAGCATATTCCACTGCCGAATAGCTCTAACTGTCATGAAGTTCTTCCTAATGTTCAAATGGAATCTCTTTTCCTGTAGTTTGAAACCATTGCCCCGAGTCCTAGTCTCTGAAGCCATGGAAAACAAACCTGTTCCCTCTTCAATATGACATCCTTTCAAATATGGACTGCAGCAAAGAGGTGGAAATGACAGACATGACACTGGAAGGGGGAATACAACACACAAATGCCACTGGCACCAACATTCAAGACCTCCACTTCTCTATTGAATCAAGAATAGAACATCTTCCCTGGAAGAAAGATTCACAGGGTGTTCCCAAAATAGATCAATGTGCATCTCCTCATTGGGAGGTAGATGGCATTTTATTTTCATTAGACTTAGCCAGATGAATATAAAATTTGCAAAGATATAAAACCAACATACTAAAACCAAATTAGCAAATTAGTCTATATCTGATATGCATTACCTATGCTAAAATTAGTAGATCTATTAAAAGTTACTATTTTAAAATCATATTTGATCTAATGTTAACTGATGCTGCTAAACATTTAGCTGACTGTGCTGTACTGGTACCTGATAATGTCATTCTTTGAGAAGACACACAGACATCAGAGGAACAACCTGGCTTCTTAATTACAAGGGTTAAACTAGCTCTTTGTGCACCTTTAGTATAGAAACAGCAGAACAGTAGTACATGGGCAAGTGTTTTGACACCATCACCAGATGGACATGTGTGATTTTTGTAGCTGATAGCTTCATTTTATTTATTTTTATTTCTAGAGATAGCCCAGACTTCATCTGACCTAACAACCATGTCATTGTCTTTCTGGTGGCTCATGGAGCTTTTGGAGGTCATTCGTACATTGTCATTGTCACTTCCGAATTATGGCAACTTTAAAAATTAGCAACCCCAAAAGAAAATCTGGAAGCCACTGTAGCACTACAATGTGCTGGCCATGTGCCTGGTTGCACCTTAGTTGCACATGTCATTGTAGCATTTTCTACCATTGCTGTCCTATGAGCAAACACTGTATATGATACCTTTAATGTTGTACATGTGATGTAGTCCAGGATTCTGAATTCAGAGTGCTAATATCTGTTGAAGGGAAACTTCCATCCAAGCCAGAACCTGTGTGGCTTGCATGAAAGACCAACCAACCCACATAGTGTCTGTAACCATCTCCCCTTCTACAGAGATTTGCACTGTATGAATGGATGCCTAGGAGGAGCCTGCATTACCTGTTCCGTGTGGGAGTGTAGGTAGGTGGGACAACCATGGTCCTCACTCATTTAATCTAGCTGGAATTCTAAATGCTGGAACAGGACTGAAGTCTGGCCTATCCCAAGAAACTTACGACTGTATTCCTATGTACCATTTCCTGGACATAAAACTCCAATAGGCAGATTGAGTCATGCACCTAGTCTTCCACAGCATTCCATTGTCAAAGATTATTAAAGCACAAGATAAGGTCAGAGGCCACAGTAACATCAAATACTACAAATGGCATGAAATCTTTTTTACAGCTATTGCTTCAATAAAATGCACTTCTGTATATAAAGGAAATTAAATGTTTTCATATCCAACTATGGCAGGAAAATTGTGTGTTGCAGTTTAATTCCTGTTTATATTGTCTTCCTGCCCCATCAGCTAGTGAATTGCTTGTAAAACTTTATAAACTTTATTTTTCTACCTGTGAATACCAACAATAGCTCATTGATAGAAAATGTTGGCATTTCCCTAGTTTTCTAAATTAATATTTGATGATGCCCTGGTCCTGTGAACTGTGCTGTATGTTACTTCTAATGACTCTTGTTGCCAAAGAAAACTGCACTGACGAACATGTTCATCTAAATGTGCTGAGAAGCTTTGATGTATCTGTTTTTAATGATGTCCTTGCTTTCTCTTTGCTGCTTTTTCATTTATATCTTAGGTACTGATGAAGTGTGCCTCCAGCATGTCTTTTAGACTACCTCAGGGAATGATCAATATTAATTTCTATATTGCTTAGCAGTTTTTTAAAAGAAGGCTTGGTTTTGCAACACTGATTTGTTTGATCATTTAACACGCTCCTGCCCTGCCTTGTGTTTTCCGCGTCATCCCATGTTCTCAATCATTCCATGCCATTTCATGTCAACCTGGTTGCATTCAGTAGGCCTAAATTCTCAGACAGGGACACAGAGGAGTACATGTGGAGACGATATTCTCCAAGAATTTGATCATTGTGGGCTCTGAGTTTGTGTAGATGCAGCAGATCTTTGAACTGACACAACCATTGCTGAGATTTGTGTTTCTCTGTGTATGTTTTTTAGACTGCAGGCTATGCAAATAAATCTGACCCAGGAATGTTTGCTGCCTGGGGTAGGGAACCCAAGGGCATTCCCCTTCCATATTCAGGCTGCCAAGAAGCTGGAGAGATCAGCAGCTGAATCCTGCTTCAACGCTAGCCACACTAGTGGCCACCCCAGGTCAAGAGCTCAGCTCAGTGGGTGCTTAAGATACTCCCAATTAGAGATGGGCACGACCAGGAATTTTTTTTTTTTCGAGTTGTCATTTTTTGGGATGGGTCCGTTTTGGCTCATTTCCGTTTTTTGCAAAATTTTTCAAAAATTTGTCGTTTCGTTCGTCGTTTTTTCGTCTGTCGTTAGTACTGGTTTAGGGGGGTAGCAGGCTCCTGGAGGCACCTCTGTGGGGTGGGTGCCTCCTCTGGCCTGCTATGAAGGGAAAGCGGGCTCCTGGAGGCACCCGTGGGTGCCTCCTCTCCTCACCTGCTACAAAATAGCATGCATAGCCAATTTGATATGCATACCAGTTGCAGACTTGCTTAGTGGACTCGACTGGCAGAGGCACCCCTCTTGGGGGTGCCTTCCCTGCATCATTCGGTCAGAGAGATGTGGGCTCTCACTGTGTCTCACTAAGAAGGGAAGCGTACTTGCGTGTAGTGCAATGCGAGTACACAGATCTGGCTTTAAGGTTAGGGTTAGCACAAGGGCTAGGCTTAGGGTTACAGGTAAGGTTAGGGTGAGTATTGGGGTGCATCTCTGGATGCCTCTCTGACCCACTTAGAAGGACAGTGTACTGGCCTATGGGTTAGGGTTAGGCTTAGGGTTAGGGTTCGGGCTAGGGTTAGTGGGCTTTTTATGCTTGATTGGCACATCCCAGAAGTCTCTGTGGTCAAGACCTGGCCAAGTGGCCATGCGATTGGTGGAATGGCTCCAAAAAATTGCATAGTCCACTCCCATGGCCAGCCCATCATTGCGCAGGTGTAAAAAAATAAAATAAAATAAAATAAAATCAATGGAGAGGAGGACAGGAGACATTTTGTTGCAAGAAAAACCCACTGCTACTGTAAAAAATCTGGCAGTTTTAAAAATAGCAATTTTCGCATGTTTCTGTGGTGCTTTGGTGTGTTTTTGGACCACGATTTCAAAAAAAAGATTGCGGTCGCTCGCCCCATTTTGGATCCCCCGCCCGCACCGCATGGCAGGTGAGGTGAGTTGGCGAGACGACGAGGATGCCCCACCACCAGAGCAGCCCAGGACAGGAGGGGGGAAGGCCCTAAACCTAAACCTAACCCCCCGAAACCACCCCTCTGGTAGGTGCACTCTCAGGCAGGCAGGCAGGCAGGCATATTTCCGCCTGCTTTTTTGGCCGGGAATTCAGGGTTTTTAAAACTTTTTTTCTGTGTCGCTTGAATGGCGGCGGCGACATTGGTGGGACGACGAGGATGCCCACCGGCGGCTGCCACTCCGCCAGAGCAGCCCAGGAAGGACAGGAGGAGAGGGGGGAGGCCGGGGACCCCCCCCCGAAACCACCCCTCTGGTAGGTGCCTTCACTCAGGCAGGCATATTTCCGCCTGCTTTTTTGGCCGGGAATCGGGTTTTTTTAATTTTTAAAATTTTTTTCTGTGCCGCTTGGCATCGCGCGATTGCCACGATGCCAGGAACGACAACGACAAATCAGACCCAATTATTCGTTCGTCGGTTCGAGTTCGAGTTCTGGCGGAGTAATTGTCGTTTCCTTTTCTGTTACGTAACGGAAACAAGGAACGGAAACGGAAACGGGAATTTTGCTAAGTCGTGCCCATGTCTACTCCTAACATCATCAGACAGTGACATTTAAGAGGAGCATCCTGCCACTGTTTTGCTGTGAACCATCTCTTCACATGCCCCCCCGCCATCTTTTAAAGAGACCTGTGTAGTCCTTCACTCAGGCTGAACAACTTTGCACTTGCTGCAACCTTCCAAATGACTGGGATTCACAATTACCCTTGGCAGAGGTGGTCTCAAATTCTACTGCTGGTTGCTGACTGAGGATGAGATCCTCTGTGCTTCCAATTCCAGAACCCAAGATGGATGAGAATTAAATCTTAATTTTTCACTAGTAATGGAATAGAATCGTCCACAGTTATTTCAGAGGGTTATTTCAGAGCCCTCAGGATGTGGAGGGATAAATATTATCCCCTTTAACAATCATAACTGAGTTCCTGCATGCTGCTTTTTAGTTGGGTTTATTTTTTTACGGTTTAAAAATCATTCTATGTATTTTAATTGCCATTCTACATTGTTTTTAATCTGTACTTCATTTCTTAACACTGTGAGCCGTCTTGAGTCCCCTCATTGGGAGAGAGGTGACCTATAAATAAGAGAATGAATGAATATTAAGCAAATATAAAAAAAGAAATTATAAATAACAGCCTTCAAAGAAGCATGCCACCTTGTCAATGCCAGACCTCTACTATTCATGTAAGGTTTCTTGCCTGCAAATATATGCTCATTTTCTCCCGTTAAGAGCTTTTCTTTGCTGCCACAAAGTTTATGTGTTCCCCATTCCTATCCAAGAGAATGCAAAAGTTTATCAAGGAAGCTGTTTGTATACTGGAGTGTGGATGGAGCCCCAGTTCTCTCCTCACCTCCTAGATCAGTGGTTCCCAAATTTGGGTTGCCCAAGCCTTCTGAAACATCTAGAAATCCCAGCCAGTACAGCTGGTGATGAAGGCTTCTAGAGACTGCTATTCAAGAACACCTGGGTTACCGAACCACTGTCCTAAATGTTTCAGGTCTTAGATGAAATGAGTCAAAAAGAGAAAGAGAGCGAAAGGAAATTGGCCCACTAGGAAGGAACACTTTCTGCCACAGTCCATCTTTCTTCACAGGTGATTCTCAAGACGGCATAGCAAGAACTCAGGTTCAGTGTCTTGTTGACATGACAAGAAGCCAACACTTTGAGGGGAAATAAGGCCACAGACCAGCTGCCCTGAAATGAAAGGGCAGCATGACTCAGCATTGCCTGCCACAACCCCATATGAACCTGAAAGGCTGCCCTTTCTCCTCAAAGAGCAAATATGTTCCTGGTTGCCACAGAATGCTACCTCTCTGTCTCTTTTGGCTAGTCATCTACTGCAAGTCTAGGATACAGGCTATAGCTCAAGGGTGTCCAAACTTTGGTCCTCCAGATGTTTTGGACCACAATTCCCAGAATTCCAAACCTAGATTGCCAATGACAAAGGACTGTGGGAGTTGTGGTCCAAAACATCTGGAGGACCAAAGTTTGGACACCACTGCTATAGCTAGTGCAGCACTCGGTCTTCCGGGCTTTTCCCCAGCAGCAGCTTCTTGCACTGTTTGGAACTGAGGCACAATTCTGGCAGAAGATATGGAATTCAGCCCACCAGGTGATGCCAGGCACTGTTGTTTACTTCCCTGCACCCCCTGGGCCACCTAGCCCACTCACCAGTCTTTGTGTGCCACTGGGGGGTGGGTGGTCCTTCTCTGGTCGCATGCCAATCCAGGGCTGCACTTGGCTGCGTTGTCCCCCAGCAACAATCACTCATCAGCTGCTGATGGAGAATTCCCATCCTGTCACCTCATCGGAGTGGTTGGCTGGCTGGGGAGGTGGGGACAGACCAGATGCCTACCCAGATTGGCACACCAGTAAAGAAGCAGCACCCTGTCAGTGTACGAACACCAGTGAGTGGGGCAGCATGCTCAGAGGTGAAAGGGGGGTTGGGGGAAAGCAAAGCACATCATCTGTGGTGCCTTGCTGAACACTTCATATGAAGTGCTTCAGTGCGCTTTCTGCCCATCTCTAGGATCCAACACCAAATGATATGAAAAAAACCCTTCCTATAAAATCCTTATTTTGTGACCAGTTAGTGTGACCCTTACTAGGTAGATAATAGGTCATTGTTGGTGAACCTATGGCACGGTTTCTGTGGGCACCCAACATCATCCCTTTATAGCCACCTATATTCAGGTTAAAAGCTGCCTAGATGCCCTAAGCATATCCAATCTCGCCTGATTTCGGAAGCTAAGCAGGGTCGGCCCTGGTTAGTACTTGGATGGGAGACCACCAGGGAATACCAAGTGCTGTAGGCGCCTGGAGTAGGAACTGGCAAGCCACTCCAGTAGTCCTGCCAAGAAAACTCCATGGACATGGGCTCACGAAGGGTCGGTCACGACTGTAACAATGCAACACACACACACATTCAGGTTTAAATTACTGTGTTGGCAAATTTGCAAAAAAAAAATAGTGGGTTTCATCGCAGTTTGGGCACTCAGTCTCTAAAAGGTTCACCATCACTGTAATAGGTTATCTGGCCTGGTATAAGTCAGCTTCTGTCATAGGTATGTTGCTATGAAATGTTGTACTTAAATCTTGTATTTATTGTTTTCAATTTTTTAACAGTTCAGTTTAATTTCAAGCCACCCAAAGACCTTTGGGTAGTGGGTGGCATATAAGTTGTATAAATAAATAAATAAATAAATAAATAAATAAATAAATAAATAAATAAATAAATAAATAGTGCAAATGGGCCTTGAATTGCCTATCCAATCAGCAATATTATTCTTGTTTGAATTCCACCAAACAAGCCAGCAGGCCCTCTAATGAAAGTAGAATCTACATATATATATGCTTTAGAGCCCCCTACTTGCTGTTGGAAACTTGTAATTACTACTGAAATGGGGTCTGTATTTATATATTCAGAATAATTGCCTATAAATAATGAGCCATTTATGCAGCAAATGTTCTATATTACATTGTTTAGCCCAATATATTACTGTGATTAAATTCCTGTGGTCTTTTAAAATGCTTTTTTAAAATTTGCAGAGGTTTTTTTTTTTTTTTGCTTTGTTTCGTTTAATCTAAGGCATGTTTTCCTGCCTGTACCCTTATAAAGAGCACGATTCTACAGAACAAATTTCCACTTTGTGGCATTTCTGAATAAGCCCATAAACGGCTGCCAAATGTTGTATCTGGGAACAGTTTGAGCTGTGCATATATAAGAAGGCATTTTCTATATGAAGTGGGGGAGGGAGGCAGTTTGGAAGGGGGTGAAATCCCCACTGTAAACATTAGGAAATGACAAATACTCTCAGGACATATTTATGTATCCAAAACAATATAAATTATTAAAACAAAATGGGGGAAAAAAACAAAATTTAGCAAAAAAATAATAATGCTGAGAGACTAATAGATTTGTTTTGGAATCATAAGCAAATAATCCATGAATACTTTAGAAAGCTTAGTGGGGCTGGATATAGACACCCAGAAGATTTTATTTAAGATTCAGACATGTATGAAAAAGTACTTACTGCTAGAGATTGACAGGATAAACAGGGTCCTTGGGCGGTTGCCTCTACCACTGAAGGAAACATCAGACCCGGTCCGTATCGCTAACTGCCACAGAGATGTATTTGTTGCATATGCTTCTTGCAGCTCCATTCATTAACAGCTTGTCTCCATAGTGGCCCAGAGCCTCTTATGAATGGTGTGACCACTGGCGCAAGTTCCAAAATCAGTGCCAGTGTTACGTGTTGCATACCAAGGTGTGCAATTCAGTGCGCAGTATAAATGTCTATATGAATTTTGCGACTTACAGCAACATGCTGCCAAAAATCATGTTTGAGTTATAATATTAATAGGCTTTGACCCAGTATATTAATGCATGATGAGCAAGTCAACATATTCTAAATAGCTTGGTCCACAGTCTGCTTGCTACATCACATTTGGCAAGATTGCGTAATGATAGAGTGATCCTGATAGATGGTATGGTGTTAGTCCTTGACCTTGGAGATTCATCTTCATTGAACTCTGAGAAGCACACTGGGTGATCTAAGACCTGTCGCATACTGGAAGAAAGCTGAGGCATAAATGTAGCTAATACATAAATAAATGCATTTGCAAGTCTTTGATAATTAAATGCAGTACATTAATTTGTTGAGGCCTTCCTATTGATAACCACTCTAGTATCCAGGACTTTGCAGCAGCATATATATTGACAACATTATCATTTTCAATGACAGCTGGGAGGATCATTTAAACCACTTAACTCAAGTATTGGATGCCTTAAGGAAAGTAGGTCTCACGACCAACCCCACTAAGTGCAAAGTGGCATGCACACAGGTTAACCACTTAAGGTTCAAGGTGGGGGAGGGGCAGATCGAACCCCTACCAGAAAAAATCACAAAAGTTTCTCAATGGGTGAGGCCCCGGACGAAGAAGGAGGTCCAGCAGTTCATTGGACTAACCAGCTATTATTGTCAATTTATTCTGCACTTTGCAGAGATCGCACCCTATCTTTTTTCCTAAGTAGAAAATTAACACCTAGGGAGCAAGCATATGCTACCATAGAAAAAGAGGCTTTGGTGGTGAAGTGGGCCACTCATGCCCTTAGGTACCACCTGTTAGGTGCCCCTTTTACTTTGGTGACCAACCATGCCCCACTGAAGTGGCTGCATCAAATGACGGATTCCAACCCTAGACTAACCCGATGGTATCTGGCCTTGCAACCCTATGATATGCTCTTCCATAGTGTCCTAAGGTTACAAAACGTTTTGTAATGAAATGAAATGGCAGACAGCATTTCATTACGAAATGAAACGAAACACGATTTTTTACTGTTGAAGCAAAACAATTTTTGAACGGAACATTGTTGAAACAGTGGGAAACAGAGACCCTTGGGTAGTGGGCGGCATATAAGCTGTATAAATAAATAAATTTGTTCTTCCTTGCTGCCCCTGCCTCCCAGGTGGGATTTTGGACAGGTCAGGCTGTGGGGAGGGGGCCCCTCTACCCATAGAAGCTGTCAAAAAAAAAAAAAACCCAGCTGGGTGGTGGCAGGTTCCAAATAATTTCATTGCTCATTTCGTTTCATTACGAAAATTCTATTAAAATCCATTAGCAATGAAACAAAACAAAACACAATGAGTAACAAAATGAAACAAAACAAAACACTATTTTCCCATTTCGTGCCCATCTCTACTGCTTATCGTAGCTGCCCTGCTTTCTCACCCCATGTCTCACTATTTTTGCCCATGTACTTGACCAAAGCAGGAAATAGTTTCTTCCTTCATTAGTCAGATTGATATTTGGGACATTTAGACGACTGCTGTTAAGGCTCTAATCATGCCCACCCTCTTCATTTCCCCCAAGAGCCATATAGATTGCTTACAGGTACTTAGAAGATACCTAGAAGAAATTACGTTGCGTGGAAGGGGAGGGAATGCCTAGAGTCTGATAATTCACCATCTAACTCTGCCTCTGGTACTGACCTTTCAAGTGTCCTTTCAGTTTACTTTTTACAGTGTTTTTTTGCTATGTTTTGTATTGGTTTATTATTTTTATTATTCATTTGTGTTAACGTTTATATTGTTTGAAGTCACTTTTGTGACTGTAGCATGTTTTGTTTATTTTATTGTTGTTCATCACCTAGAGTGGCCCTTGGCTAGATGGGCAGTATACAAATTAATTTAAATGAATGAATGAATAGCGCATATAGGCAGGCATCTTGCTGTGCCACATACCTGACCAACTAAATGTCAAGATTAAAAAAAAAAAGGTGTTGTGGCAAAAGGTGACCGGGTGCAACTGCTATATCTTTTCTGGACCTCATTTTGCTGACACTCTCTCAGTGTTTTGGAAATTCCTACAGATTGTAGGCTCCTCAATGTATACTTAGAAGTCCTAACCTAGTGGAACTACTGATGAAAGTCCAGGCAGATGGAGGCTAGAATCCTGCTTGCTCACCTGATCACTTAAGGGGAATCAAGTAAGCACTCCTTCCCCTCTGCAGGCTTTCCTTTGTGTGACTAGGAAGCACCTCTCTCAAAGTAAGTCTCACCACCAGTGCGGAAAGTTGCCATTCTGGAAAAGAAAAGAAAAATACAGGACAAGAATCCAAAGAGTGACAGCTGAGATAGATAGTAGATTTTAAAATCCATCTCAAAGGACACTCTACTAATTATGTTACCCATTGGGTGAAATGGTTAACACAACTGGGGTCACACAATTTTTCCATCAGAGGGGGAAATTATTGTGTGCCAGGTTCCCTTCTCAAAGGCCTGCATGTGTGCCCCATTTTTGTTCCAGTTGTGATGGAACTCATGCAGAGAAATGAAGTTGAGCATGCAAGGAAAGAGGCCCATACAAAAGGGTCTGAAAATTAGAAGGGACATTGACTGTGTGATTGGCCTTTTATTGTTTTTATGTTCCAAGAAGTTGGAACCAACTGACAACAGCCCGGACAGGGCTTTGGGGGTACAGTCACCCCCCTCCATTTCGTGGTTCAGGTACTGCGGTCCCACAATATCGCGGGATTGCAGTACCTGCACCTTGGGGCGGCAGGGGGTGCTTCCACCCCTGGGCTCCTCCGAGAAGCCTCAGAGCCACACAGGTGGTGGTGGGGCAATTGCATCACCCCGCGCCACCCCCGGGCCCCTCCGAGAAGCCTCGGAGCCGCACGGGTGGTGGTGGTGGTGGGCAATCGCATTGCCCCGCGATGCCGCCCCGCGCTCCTGCAAGAAGCCTCAGGACTGCGTGGGGGCGGGGTGATGCAATCACCCCGTGCCACCACCCGTGGTCCCAAGGGTTCTCGCAGGAGCACGGGGGGGAAGCGTTGGGCACCACCCTGCATTCTCCATTGAAATGCATTGAGCCAATGCATTTCAATGGAGACGCCCCGGACGGCGGGAGGTCAGATCCCCCTGCCACTACTGCGCACACTTCTCCAGGACTTCTTGGAGCGGTGCACACTGATGGCGGCAGGGGAATCTGATCGCCCCCTGCCCCCCATCCCCACCCAACCCGCTTCCGCATATCGCGGATTTTCAGGCATCACGGATCGGGTGGATCCCTAACCCCCGCGATAGGCAGGAGTTTACTGTAATTGAGATATTTAAGGGGTGGCTTTACCAGTCCCACTCCCCTAGTAAGCTTTCATAGCTGAAGTGGGAGTCAAACTCAAGCCTCCTTAATTCAAATCCAGCACTGAATCTACTATGCCACACTGGATGGCCTTACTTGCTCACAAAGCACTTCCCCCCCACCCCGCCACAAAAAAAAACTTTTTGGGCATATATATTACCTGGGGTTACCCTGAGGCTATATGGCATCCACAATAAGAAAAAAGGACTTGGATTTATTATCTAGTGTAGTTTTTTCAACTGTTATTTATAAAGAATCTTTACCCTTTTTCTTAAAAAAATGTTTACAGTATTCCTATTATAAAATATCTTAAGGGAAAATAACAAACATATATTTCTACCATTATAAAAGTAGGTAACTAGAATATTAATGTTTCCTTGCTCTTCACAGATTTAATAGCTTAATTATTACTGGGCAAGTTGAAAATATTCAAAGAAAGTGAATTCTCCTCTCAGAACCATGCCCTGAGCAGGTGACTGAAAGCTCAATGAAAAATGTGCTTTTCCATTATGCATCAGGTAAGATTTCAACTGAAGTGTGTAAGCTACCCTATAAATATACTTGATCCATTTAACAACAAAGTCCTTTTCCAACAGGTATAGTTTGAGCCTAATAAAAATCTCAAATTCATGATTTTTCTCTCAGTGACTGAAAGAAATTAGAAGATGTATAGCACTTGGAAGAATAACAATGATCAGTATGAATAATATCTGGGGGAAAAAGACATCGGCCTCTCAGTCAAACATAGACTAGTTATTTCCAGTGGCTTTGTATGGTTGTTAAACCTGGACTTTGAGGAAGATAGATAGGAAAAAGATAGAGGCATTTGAATTGTGGTGCTGGAGATGACCAGTAGACATCCCATGGATAGCAAGGATGACCAACAAGGAAGTCCTAAACAGAGTCAGATCTAACACGTATATGGAAGCCAAAGTCACCAAACAAAAAAATTGTTATACTTTAGTCATGCAAGCCAACTCACTGGAAAAGAGACTAATTCTGGAATTGGTCAGTGGGGAAAGAAGGTGCTGCCCAATGACTCGCTGACATGATACTACCAGAAGGGACACTGGAATGACCTTGATGGAGCTACAAGAAGCTTAAAGAGGCAGAAGGCCATGGAGAACATCATTTGGAAAAGTGACCAAGAGTCGGACATGACTGAATGGATTAACAAGATCGAAATCTTGTTGTTTAACCCAGTAAATGATAAGTATAGTAGATACTCTGAATCAATTGAACTTAAAAAGGAGGTGAATCATCAGATCCCTACAATGGGCCTACTTGTGACTTACTCTGCCAGGCCACAGAATTGTGGTCATTGGTTCCTTAGAGCAGACAGGAGCTATGAATTGCTCTGTCTATGAATTATCTGTGGTGAATAAAATCCCTCTATAAAGCCAGGCAGATTTTGAGTAGGACAACTCTCCTATTTTGCCATGGACAATTACTGTTCAAAGAAGTGAAAGGTTTGTGTATCTCCACCATGTTGGCTCCAGGAACCCCTTGGTTCAAATCTCATCTTATCTGTAAACTGGTAAAGTATTTTGCCCTTAGACCAGCTGCCATCTCTTATGGTGAAACTACATGATCCCATTAACATATCAGTAAAGACTGTTTATCCTGTGTATCTGAGGCTTGGCTCAATCTGAGTAATGAAAATTAATTCGCATTGTCATCAAGTGAACAAGCCTGCACTGTGAAAGTCTGATTACTCAACCATGGAGCTTTACAGAAACTGGGTGGCAAGCATGACAATGTCATAGCAATAAAGGCACATTTCTTCTTACGTTTAATTTGTCACCCTCAGCCCCCAGTTTTGCAGGATAGCGTAAGGATGACAATACTGAAATCTTATATAGCAGAGGAGGAAAAATCCTACTTGTTTTAAACTACAAGAAGCAAATATTTGGCTGTTTTTCAGCAGCATGAAAAGGTATTGCTCCTTGTTGAAACAGCAAACAAAACAGTAGCGAGTTTCAGAATTGTTACTAGAGATGGGCACGACTCAAAAAAAATGGTGTTTCATTTGTTGTTTGTCGTTTAGGGGGTCGGTTTCGGTTCGTTTTCATTTTTTGTGAATTTTTGCAAAAAAAAATCATTTTTGTTTCGTTACGTAATGAACCGAAAAATGAAAACGAAAATGAAAAATTGCTGTTTCGTTAGCATTCATTACAGTTCAATGTATTTGCTGCAACGAAAACAAAACACATGACAAAATTTCTGGTGTTTCGGTTAGTTTTGTTTTATTTTGAAGACAAAATTCGTTTTTCGTTTCATTACATAACGAAATGAAAAAATAAAACAAAAACAAAAAATTGCTCGTTTTGTGCCCATCTCTAATCGTTACTATAGCAACAACTAATTACTTTTCAAAAGTTACTTTCCAAGCTCTGCTGGAATACAGCAGGCCTTGTGAATTTTGAGGAGTATATAAAAGGTTTTCCGTGACACTACTAAGTGCTTTTGAAGGGGTGATGTGAATCTCTAGTTCAGAATATCAACCTGCATGCTGGGTGAAAGTAGCGCGCAGCACCCTACTTTAGCACTCTGTTGAGAGATTACACATTAAAACCGCTCCAAACTGTCAATAATGCTGAGCATTAACGAGTATGATTGTCACAAGACCTTTTATGCAGGAATCAATATTACTTTCATAGAGACGACTGGAATATAAAATGGAGTTGTTTTTCCTCATTTTCACACAAAGACATCATCAAGCTGATAACGAGGGTACAACTAACAAATATTAACATGTTATTAGTGAAGCTGGCAACTGGAACGAGGATTTGCATGGGAGCCTTTTTAACTGCAAGGGTAAGCAGAATGTTAAGACTCTTGCTTTCCCTCCTCAATGGATTAGAAGTGATTCCTTACCAAACCATTAATTTTAACAAACATCTAGTACATCCTCACAAGCGATCGCTGGGTATACAGTTATGCAGTTATTCCCAAGAAGATGCTTCATTGGAGAGTACCACATTTGAAATATCAGCTCCAGTGCATCTTTTTTTAAAGGAAGGTTTTGATAAAATATGGAAACATCATTTGGATTTAATCATACTTTGGGGAGTGCAATAAATGGAGCCTGCTTAAATTGTACAATTTGTCATAGCTACTCACTTGCTAAGGGTGTTTCAGCGCTCAAATTACTTAAGTGTGAAAAATAAAGGGGCAGTTGTTAAAGCTATGAACATATATCCATACCTTCACCTAATACTTTATCCCATCACCCTCAAAGTAGGGTGGGGACACAGGAAAGGACCTTTTCTATCACTGCTCCCACACTCTGGAACTCCTTTCCACAAGAGGCCAGACTGATCCCGTTGCTGTCCTTCCATAAGCAGGCTAAGACCTTTCGTTTTAATATTGTGTTTTGAGTATGTAAGCTGTCTTGAGTCCTTTCTTAGGAGAAAGCCAGGGTAAAATGAATGAATAAATAAATAAATTTGGCTGAGTCACTTGGTTATCATGTATCCTAGGCTTGAATTTTCCCCTCATGAAAATCTAACTACATTGGGAGGCGTGAGTGTGTCTGCTTGCCTCTGCCCCTTTTAAATTATCCCTGCATTTTCTTTCTCCGTGTGCTGGAAGGTTACCTATTGCCTGAAGAAACAGCTGGTATGGGTTGCTACCAGGTCTCAGGACACTAGCTGAATAGTAGAGGCTAGATCTTAATTTCTATAGCCGGGCTGCTAACCTCAGAGAAGTAAATGAAACTAAAGACCATCTTATTTTATTATTGGCACTCTCCATAAAAGCTTGGCTATGTTATCTTGGATGACAATTCCCAAAATTCCCACCCAAAGTTTACAGAAGGCCAACAGCATCTACTAGTATTTCTATGAAATAAATATCTTTTCCTTGGTCGAATGTTGTCTCCTGGAATGTTTTGAAGCAATAGAGAAAAGGAAAGTCATGCTAGAAAAATCATCAGGTGCTATTTTGTTTAGACAAACTGACATTTCTTGTTGGATGAGAAGGAACTACTGGATTAGGATCACTGTGGACAATTGTAGATTCCGAAAGGCATGCTTCCTTTAAATAGTAAATATGCTCATTTCAGAGAGGCATTCTGCATACAGATGTTATTTCTTCTTGTGTCAAGCCCATAAAGAGATAGTGGGGCAGCTTCTTTTTTGGTTTCCCATTTCCCCCCTACAGATTTCAGTATCATAAGTGTACAAAATTAGAGTTACAAAGAAAACTGTCAAAGTTGACATTCCTGACACAGCTTTTTCTTTTTTTGGCTGTTAACATCTTACACTAGCACTTCTAAGGTGGAATAATGTAGAAACCCAATATCCCAGGAGGTTTCCGGTGCTCTTGTCTTTTTAGTCTTTTTTTTTAAAGGCCCGTGGCCTCGATTGAAAGAACGTAAATGGGAAGTACTCTTACTTTATTTTAAATGGGAATCTCTGGCAAGGCTTTGTGAGTCAGGAAACGAGTCAGAGAGAGAGAGAGAGAGAGAGAGAGATGTAAAATATTTGCTCTCTGTTCTATGTTAAAGTAAAACTTCTAAAGTGGATATTTGGCACTTGATGCTGTAAGTGGAGCTCGGCAGCCTTTGAAAATATGAAACGAGTTCATGTCGGAAAGCCAGACCTTATTCATTTCAATTCACAGAAAATGTTTTGCCTTTCTGTGATCAGACTGAATGGAGCCAAAAACTAACCTGAGGATAAACAGCCCACCAGATCATCACTTTTAGTGAAATGGAAAAAAAATTCTCAATGTTGAAGTACTTTCCTGATTATTGCTACCACACTTGCACATTTTTCTAAATAATTTCCCCTGTCATCTAGGATAGAACTTACGTAAATTAGCAAGAACTGATTTGCTACCTCAGGAGTGGCTATACTTGACAAACATGCCTGAGGACCATTCTTCATTTTAACAAACATTGGCAGCCTCTATTTTATTTCTGACCAGCCTTTATTTTATCGTGTGTTATTTTATTTAAGAACCATCCTTTATGTTCTTGTGCACTAGGAGGCCTGAACAGATGTGCCTAACTAATTATATAGACGTGGTGCATCCCAAAACTAGTCAGTTGTGATCTCTCCCAAAACTAGTCTCAGTTTTGGGAGATCTGTCTTGTCCAACTCAAGGAATTGTTCCACCATTCCACTGATTCCACCATTCCACCCTAGTGTTAAGCCGATTGTTGGCCAACTTGAAGCACCAGTCAATTCAGTACTTCAGATTTGTCCTGATGCTGGTTGGAACACTGGAGTAGATTTTAGCAGATAGTGCTTCCGCCTTTGCTCTGACTGAAATTGGGAGCAAGCAACAGCCCTTCCCCAATAATTTTGAGAATTCACTTAGACATCATAATTTAGGCATCTTTGACATCTGTCAAAGAGACAGACGCAGAAGGTAATCAACCCCTCATGAAGATCTGAGCCAACAATGGCCTTCTCTCTTTCCCATAGAATCATACCTAAAAGGTCTTGTGGCTGCCTAATGGATTCGCCACATCCCATGGATCTCAAGATCTCTTGTCCCTCTTTATACTTTCTTCCAGGCCTTAAAAGTTACTAGTTACAAGTATTGAGTTACCTGCAACTTGCTACTTTAGGAGTAGTAAATAATTAATTTTCAATTAGAAATTAATCACAAATTTACTTTTACCTATAACAAGTTATTCAGCTGCAAATAGTAATTACTTTCAAATGTTGCCTTTAAATAAAGTTAAAAAGGAATTTTATCAGGACATCTTATAGCTTTATGCCCTTCTCTTTATTTATTTACCCTGACAAGGGAAATATTCCTTTGTTTTGTCTTTTATATTAATATTGCCAAAGTGCAATAGCAGAGTTGACCACAAGGGAGAACCAGAGAGTGTTTCAGAATTTGTCTGGCTCGCTGTTCAATGCAATGAAAAAATTACTTTTATGATCATAGGAAAGATAATTGTACTGGAAATCTGATAGTAATTTGATTGCCAAAACGTGATAAGTAATGCAATCCCCAACCCCCAAATTTAAAAAGTAACATTCTAGGTTCTGCTTCTTTCTCCCTGCCTCTTTCTCTATGAAGGATGGTGGAAGTAAGTGATGGTGGAAAGAAGTGATAGGAGGAAGTGACAGGAGGAAGTGATGGTGGAAGTAAGTGAGGGGAGAGAGAGAGGTTCATGCTTTTATTAATTGGGACAACTAGTATATGCCAGATTCAGAATTAAAAGCCTGCATAAATTTTCAGAGAATAATCTATCTTTTGGGAGGAATTGGTGTGAGAATATTGAAATAAATATTTGGGTTGGTTTTTTTAAGAGGCCTTGAATGTCACTGATGAATTCCAGTAGACTCCTGTTGCCTTTGATGTCTTCAGAAAGCAGGTGCAGAGAGTGGGAGTAATTTCCTTCCCAATTTCTCCCTCACATGGCATGCCTTCTCTCATATTCTGGCACTCTTCAAGAGTTGCCATATGGCATATCCCCCAAGCAACTTTTCTCAAGAGCTTATTTGGCACCGCTGTCACTCCTCATCCAAGGCAAAGCATTCTGAGATAAAAAGGTCACGCAGCAGAAAGCTCTTTTTGTGTGTGTCTCTGCCTTCAAAGATGCAACTGTGTTTGCTTGGTTTTGAATCTTTATCTTGTAATAACAATAAAAGTATGATATTCCAGTAGTCCAAGAACCAAGATCCATGTGGCAAAATTCATCCTACCCACCTTTCTTCCTATGTGTAAAAGATGTAGGTTCTGCCTTTCCTCCATGTTCCTCCCATTGTTCTTTGATTTTTCTACATCCTGGACGGTTCCGTAAAAGTTAACAGATCAGAGTTAAAGTTGCTTCAGAAAGAAGTTAACTTATTCATTGCTTTTTCTCCTTATTTTAAAATAAAAGAATTATACCAGCATCAATTTATTCTGCCACTTGTGTGTGTGTGTGTGTGTGTGTGTGTGTGTGTGTGTGTGTGTGTGAGGGAGAGAGGGAGGGAATCTTAAATCTTAATTGTAGTAGCTGGGTTGGGAATTTTTGTTTGTTTGTTTGTCCTTTAAAGGAAAAACCTTTAAACAGGGAGTCCATACCAGGAGGAACGTTACTCAAAGCAGTTCAGTACCTTGAATTATAGATGGACATGGACTTTGGTCCAGAAGTTTGTGCTGGTTCAGATGTGCAGCACCACAGGTGCCGTGTGTTCCCTTCCCCCGCTTCCCTGGCCTTTGACTCACTCACCTGCTGAAGTGCACTACTGTCCTCCTTTTCAACTGTTCAACCAGTCCCTGGCAGAAGCATGGGTTTGTCTGTCCCATCGCCTTGCCTGAATAGACAATCAACCAAGAATGTGGGGTGAGGAAGCCTGTGTTCCTGCTGGACAAACAGCCAAAGAGGAGGAGAGGAACACATGTCACCTGGTGAGTGGGGAATCCAGCCAGGGAGGTGGTGGAAAGGAACATGTGGCACCTGTGGTGGTGTCCATATGAACCACCCTAAAACCTTCAAATCAAGGTTCATGCCCATCCCTAATTTGAGTGTTTCCATGTCCAAAAATATAGACAAGCTCAACAAGATGAAGGGTCTGGAACTGCCTTCGTTTGGTGCTAGAATATAACTTTGCAATTTTTTAAAATATTTATACCAGACATTTCCGCCAGAAAGTAGTGCTCAAATCTTGTGATAGACTTCTTAAATTAATCAAATTAATCATAAACACAAGTAAGAATGACTTCATTGTAAAAATCATGAAAATCAAATAAACACATTAAACAATTAAAATCATCTAAGTGTACAGTTCAAGAGCCCCATGGTTCTGTGGTTAAACTGCTATACCACAACCATAACTGTGCTCACAACCTGGGTTCAATTCCAGAAAGCAAATATTCATAAATAAATAAATAAATAAATAGCAGCCTCAAGGTTCAGTCAGCCTTCCATCCTTCTGAGGTCAGGAAAAACAGGTCAGTAGCTTACTGGGGGAGGAGGGCAATGTGTACCCTGCATAATTACTTGTAAATCACCCAGAGAGTGCTTTAACTGCTATGGGGTGGTTCATAAGCAGCATGTTTTCCCTCCTTTAAAATCAACAAAATATGACAAGATAAACATCATGTCAGTCTAAAAAGATAAGTTTTTACACCTTTCTTAAAATTAATCAAAGTGGAAACTGAGCACAATTTCTCACAGAGCTTTCCACAGCCTAGAAGTCACACGAGAAGAAAGCCTTCTTATGGGTATGCTCCATGGGCTTTTGAAAATGTTGGTTGTTTTTTAGAGGGTCTTTCTATGACAATCTTAACATTTGGATAATTCCACTATGAGACAGGTGAACTCTTAAATAACCAGGCCCCAAGATGTTTAGAGCTTTCAAAAACAAAGACCTTGAATTGAGCTCAGTAAATTACTGACAACTAGTGGGGATCTTTTAGTATCACACTCATATGCTCTTGATACTGTGTACCAGTAACAACCTAGCCACTGCTAGCTGCACCAGTTGAAGATTCCAGGACTGCTTTGAGAATTCTTGCCTCTCAAATTAAGGATCTTAATAAGTCTATTTTCCAAAAGGCTAGTTCTCCTTTATATCTTGGCTTACACTTGTCTTCTTAAGTGGCCATACTAGGTATCTGGAGAAGTTAACTTTCCCAGGATATCACTTGATTTTCACTATACAGACGAGGGGGCCTCAAACTTTTTAAACAGGGGGCCGGTTCACTGGCCCCTCAGACACTTTTGGGGGCTGGACTAGATTTTGAAAAAAATATGAACAAATTCCTATGCACGCTGCACATATTTTATTTGTAGTGCACAAAAAAGGAAAAATAATGCAATAAAATAATAATA
>JAHTLZ010000348.1:36591434-36601676 GCA_023846285.1 Phrynocephalus versicolor
AAATAAATAAATAAATAAATAAATAAATAAATAAATAAATAAATAAAGCTTTTCTTTGTCTTGTCTTAAAGGGCTAATCAAGAAACAACTTACAGCTGAATCTGACTGTGGATTTGGCTGCCATTGGTTTCTCAATCAGCCTTTAAAGATTATTATCTGTTTTAAATAACTGATGCCCTCCTACATCTTCATTCTTATGAAAGAAGCATACACTTTTGTGCATGGAGTTAAAACATTCATTCATTCATTCATTCATTTGACTTATTCAATTTATCTTCAGAGGATATTGTATTTGGTTGAACACCCACTCTGCTCATCACACTGAAGTCTGAATGACTTCTTAGTGCATGAGGACATTAGGAACAGGATTTACTGTATCTGTATGCTCCGATCCCTGCCATGCATTTAGCCCTCCATAAACTCAAATAAATGTCTGAATGGGACTTAATTTCAGTAAGAAATTGTGTTAATGTTCACTCGTCTTTCCATGAAAACAACCAAGAGTCCTGTGCACATTTAAGATCAATAAGTTCTGTTTCTCGTAACCTTTCATGGACTGTAGTTCACACACAGGGGGTGTAGCTTCAGTAAACAGCCAATTATATAGTAATGAGGAGGGAAGGCATATGAAAAAAACAATAGAAATGCAAGCGGTCCAGTACCTTGATTGTCAATCAATGGCCACTAGGGGTTAATGATAATCTTTGGGAATGGCAGACGGAGATCTTAATGATGGCCACTGGGAGTTTTTCAATGTTAACCTGAAAGTGAAAGGTATATTTAAACATAGACATGCAATTTTAGGAATATAGGTTGGGGGAAAAGTCTATAATGGAACAGTTACAGCCCAATAGTTTGATGGATTTAAATGTACAATGGTTCTGGTTATGTAGGTGAGTCACTACAGAAAGTGACAACTGTAATACAGGTTAAAAGATCTGATTTAAAAATTTCCCAGGAGCTGGTAGTTCAATTGCACATATCAAGGTATGGCTGCATTACAATATACTTCTTCAGTTATTCCAGGTTTAGCACAATACAAATCAATTCAAAATTTCCTGACTACACAACATTACTATTGTAAGTCTTGGGAAAATTTGTACTTTCCTTTGAGGAATCGTTTCTTTTTGAAAACCCATTGGGAGCCTGGCTGTTTTAAATTCCTCTACATTGTGCTCTTTTTTGACCCATTTTTGGTTGTGTGGACAGACATGTCACTGTATTTTGTTCAAAGGAGCATTCCTGTGCTGATGTTTTGTGGGAAGGGTGTGGTCCATCAGGACATCAGAATTTTTTTTTTCCGTCATCATGCCAGCCTATACTATAATATTAGTATTTTTATTATTAATATTATTATTTTCTTTATTTTGTTTCATATGTTCATTATCTTTGTTATTGCTTTGTTTTGTTTTATGACCATTACCTGTTGTAAACTCCCCAGAGTTCTTCCGGAAGACGGGCGGTATATAAATGAATGAATGAATGAATGAATGAATGAATAAATAAATAAATAAATAAATAAATAAATAAATAAATAATGCCAGCTGTCCAAATTGCTTCCCTTTTAAATTATTTTTAATACATTGTTTGACTTTAGTTTTGCATCACATAGGTGCTTGGGTCTTGCTGCTAGGTTGTTATTGATATGTGATCTGACTTCCATCTCGTAATTTTAGCTTTTCTGTTGAAAACACAATGCCACCTCCTTTCTATTTCCTCTTTTTTTTTTCCATTTTCCCTTTCTCCTTTCTTTTGGGGCTTTAAAAAATCGCTGCTGCATTTGCAAGCTTTGCCAACCTCTTGCACAGGAAGGTCAACAGTTAACAGTGGATTGTCAAAAAGAGATGAGAGAGAAGTTCCCATTACAGAAAAAAAATGCTGTCTGCAACAGTGGATGCAGCGCATACCCCTTGGAAATATACTTACAAATTCAGAAGGATGGAAAAAGAAACTCCTGCTGCAAAAGTCTGGAGAAACTTAAACTCCATGCAAAAGAGTTATGGACAAGGACTGAATGCATGGGTGGATTAAAGTGTGAACCAGGGTTTATTTATGGTGATTTCAAGAGTCATATGGTTTCCTGCACTGACTCAATTGAGGCTGCCCCATAAGGACAGGAGCAGATACACAAAGAGCATTGTATCATAAGAACATGTGTTTATTTATTTATTTTTACAACTTATATGCTGCCCACTACCCAAAGGTCTCTGCGCGGCTTACAATAAAAAATTAAAACAGTTCAAACATAGAATATCAATAAGTAATTAAAACAATAAAAACTTTACACTAAAATCATTACACTAAAATTGCCATCAGAGGACCCACAATCTATATTGTGTCAATTAAAAAACTTCTGGAACAGGAAGGTTTTTACTTGGTGCCGAAACGTCATCAATGTTGGCGCCAGTCGCATCTCACTTGGGAGGGCATTCCATAGCTTGGGGGCAGCTGCCGAAAAGGTCCTATGTCTACAAGCCATCCCTCTTACCTCCTTGAGGGATGGCTCTTTAAAGACCCCCCCACCCCGGCTCGATCTTAATTGCCGGGTAGGTTCGTATGGAAGGAGGTGGTCCTTCAGGTATCTAGGTCCTAAGCCATTTAGGGCTTTATATGTGAAAACAAGCACTTTGTATTGGGCTCAGCAGCAACTGGTAACCAATGCAGGTTACGCAGAATCCATCCTTGCTGGAACAGGCCACAGGCCATCGAGTCCAGCATTCTGTCTCACACAGTGGTTCACCATTTGCTTCAGGGTATTCCCAAGCAGATGTCTTCACCTGCTTAAGATTCCCTGCAAATGGTATTGACAGATAATCATACAGTGTCATACACTGATACTATAATACCACAAGACAATTCTTTGATTATTATTGTTTTGATTAGTTAATGTAGTTGCACCCTTCGTTACCACTCAGCATGTTAAAAAAAACAATGGCTATTGCTCCTTTCCAATCATCCTATGCCCATGATTTATTTATTTTTATTTATTTATTGGATTTTTATACTGCCCATCTGGCAGCGAGGTCACTCTGGGCGGTTTACAACAATTAATCCATTCAAACCATTTATACAATAAAACCATAAATAGTAACACAATAAAACAAAATAAAAATAAAAATAATGTGAACGTGGCATAAAACAATATATTATTATTGGTAGGCTAATCAGTTAAAATCAAGATTTAATGATTTTAGTGATCATAGGTCTGACACATTGTCTAGAGACTGGTTACTAGATTGTGGAAAGGAGTTAATAAAATATGCCTTTGATAGGTACATCTTCACCCGTCTTAACGCAGTTGCTGATCTGATGCTTAGGTGCTAGAAGTATTGGAAAGGTCAATATATGTGCCCAGACATTCCCTTAATAAAGCCTGGATCCTACAGGCTAAGTTGAGACATGTTTATATAGAAGTGTCTGTCCATCTGCAAAGATGGGGTAAGGTTGTGTAGTCCTCATTTACATGACTCAGTGACCCACAGTGTAGTTCCCCCCCCCCATGGGCACAAGTGGAAAACAAACAGGCTAAGAAGACAGCATGCTGGGAGTCTGCCAATTATCTTTGTTTTGAGGGGCTATTTTCTTGCATCTTCTCTGTAACCATGATGGATGCACATCTGATCCAGTATGCCACCAAATTATTTTATATCATAAGTGTGTGTGTGGGGGGGGGGGATGAGAATATACATTTTTAAAAATCATGCCATGGGGAAGGGTTTATATTGTACCCAGAGCTTTTTTTTAAAAAAGAGTCTGAGGTGGCCGTCCATGAAGACAGGTTGCTTAACGGTTTTACAATCGTCATTTTGTTTTGATTTCCTGGGGGATTACAGCAAAACACACTGATCCTGACATGGTTACTATGCAGGCCTAATGTTTGTAAATGCCAGGTTGTCAGTCTCATCTGGTCTAAGCAGCCAAAATAGAAGGTGCTTTTGAATGCTACCCCAGACTCAATTAAAATACAGTAATGCTGACATCTGCAGAATATAGAATGATCAAAGCCAAGAATGCCCATACAGCTTCTGACATAAAAACAGTGTGCTTGGCGGCAGAGTGACACGGTGTAACAGGTCAGATAATTATGAGAAAATCTATGATGTTTCTGTTGCATTTGCTTAGCTTCTTCCCATTATCAGAGCCATCAAACGAAACAGCACACTCACTTCTCCTGATGGATCGTAAAGCGAGTGACACCCTCAGTCTCCAGATACAGAAGGCAGCTCAGGAGCGGCTGAATTAATTTGACAGTAAATACGTGATAGCAACTGCTGTCTTTCCCCCTCTTATTATTATTTTTTAATTGTACCTGGACGGATTTTGGCACTTTGGGGAATAGCTCCAGACTTCAGGATTAGCGGTCTGTCTTTTTCCTCCTGCGTGCACACATGCACATGTAACACATACCTCCTTCCTTCACACCTTCAGCAGCCTGGGTGGTGCTTTTTGTACTCTGTCACTATATATGTGCGACCTACTCTTCTACCCCACTTTGGTACCACACAAAGCTCTTTTGTTACGATGATTATCCTGACCTTTGAAGCCTTTGACCGTATTCAATAAATTAGCAAACAAACCAGGCACATTCATTTATAAGCTCTCCATACACATGTGTTAAATCTATGGATACATTTGAAAGTGTCGCTTGTTTTCTGCCTCACTGATTCAATAATTAGCTTTAATGGTTTTTCAGATATGTGTTAGCTTCTCCCAAACATCCCTCTCAGGCAGACTAATTACAGCTTTTTATATTAAATTCTTATAGATTTCCATTTGTTCCACTTAAATTATCATGGGAATTACAGTAGCAAATTAGACATACTGTACTGTATAGAGGCCAACTATCCAAATAATTTGAATATGGTTTTACGGTTTTATGTTCCAAATCAAGTATTCAAACATAGGTTTTATTGTATAAACATATAAACATTATAGGAGTAGATCTGATTTGTGAAATGCCAACACTAAATTCAGAAGGCCTGATGCTTAGAGACGTACTCTTATGTTATATTTATAGTTTCTTCATGACTTGTAACTATTTCCAGCCATTAGTTGCAATTTTAAAACAGGTCTTCACGTTCCCACTTCCTTTAAACACTATACGGTGAGATATAAATAGCACATTTTGCTTTTGCTTTGCTACTACACGGTTGCCAATATCTGGTGACAATATATGTGTTTCTGGTATATGATGTGTTTGAGCATTCCCCCATCAATAAAATTATAGAAATGTCCCCCACCATCTTGTGGCCATAATCTATGGAGTATTTGAACAACACAAGACATTCTTGGTTGCATCTTCTTGTGTGATGCTTCTTTGCCATGTGCAAACCATACTGGTGCGAATGAGCCTAGGCTGAGTCATAGAGAAGTCTTAGTTGACAATTAACTCTGCCATATTAAATATGTGAACAAGATTACTGCTGAAGTGTCAAACAACCAAAGGTGTCGGGAGGTACTAAAGAGCATTTTCTAGTGTCAGATTATGAAGCCTTCATCTAGGTGAGATGATGGACCATCATTGATAGAGATCCTGACAGAAGTTTATTTCTCTTGCCACAAGTTTCTACTTGGCTCACAAAGTACAGATGAAAAACATCCATTTCAGTTCAAAGAACCAACTATCTCCCTTACCTCCTAATTGTTCTTTCACAGTATCCTTATGAATAATGTAATGGTTTCTTGTATTTAGCCTGCAACTTGCTTGCTTCTTTCTCCAGATATGACAAAGAGTTCTGGAAAGCTTCAAGATTTTCCTCACCCGCCATCCACAGATGATAGATAGTTCAGTAAAATATCTTACCTAATTTGCCCCGTTGTTTTTTTAATGCAGTGTCATTCCTGGATTGTTTATAGCCGCTGGACAGCAGGGAGAAAGTAGGGGGGGGGAAGAATCATCAGTGAAGTAAAAGGTAATGATGCATAATTAGCTTTAAATTAATTCATGACCCAGTTTAAGAGGACATGGAAGGGGTTACTAATTAATTAAGGTGGGAAACCCTGTAGGCTTGTGAGATTTGGAGAGTTGTAGCTTGTCAGCCAGGTTAAAAGGCTTTCTGAGGGTATACCCAGCACACACTGAATGTGAAGAATAACTAATAATAAAATAAAAGGGGGGAAATGAAAATAGATTTCAAGGGAAATAAAACAGTAACAAAAATATAATTAGGAAAGAATTCTTAAGAAATACTTTGTCTGGAATTGTAAAAGACTAAAAAAAAAAAAGGACCACAAATCCTCAATGGATGTGAATGGCGTATCAAATGTGGATTTAGTTTAGTATTTCCAATGTAAATGTTATATGGCATTGCCAATCTGACAGATGCAACAATGAACACAATACTCCTCTTTATAATCACTGACACTCTGATAGGCCTGTCTCTTTGTTACACTTTAGGGATGGATAAATCTGTCAGTTTTACTTTCTCCCAATCTCTGTTTCTATCAATGTCATGACAAAGAAATCTGTGATTTTGGTATGCTTTTTTACAAGAATGAACGAAAAAATATTTTTAAGCATCTCTACTAACCAAATTTAATAGATACAGGTTTTATTCCCAGCACTGGGGGGAAAATATGTTGGACCTGCTAGAGCAGGAGTGGCGAACCTTGGGCACTCCAGATGTTTTGGACTACAACTCCCAGAATTCCAAGCCTGTGTTGCCAATGACAAAGGGTTGTGGGAGTTGTGGTCCAAAACATCTGGAGTGCTGAAGGTTTGCCACCACTGTGCTAGAGATTCAGTTGTTAAAGATGAGAAACCTGATGGGGTGGGGGGAGAGAAGAAGTAGTTGCAAGTAGAACGTGGGCACATTGTGCTTTGTGCAAAACATGAAGCATGATACCACATGTCATGGTGACCCACCCTCCACTCCCAGGGCAGCTGAGGCACTTACCTTGATCCACATGCTGCCAGAGTCCTTCTTCTGTGGCAGCTCTCCAATCTGGACAGGAGCCGTCCACTCCATGGGGAGGGAGAGAGTATCCCCATAGCGGAACATTTCTTAAGGCTCAGCCAAGGTACTAAAGCGTTCCTGAAAGCACTCCTTCTGAAATCCAACAGGCATAGAAGAAATGTATATGGGAAAAACTGGAAATCCTGCTTCTAATCCATGAACGCTCAGTGGATTATCGGATCATCTGTACAGGTATGTATCTGTAAAACCTGCTTCTTACGGGTTGTCATCACACACACATCAGATATTTGTAGGTGTAGCTGTGGAGTCTAAGAAAAAAAAACCTCACCAGGCAAATGATCTAGTGAATGTATACTGTATAGGTTGGGATGAAAACTTGGAAAATTTACGTATTTAGATTTAGGTTACAAATCTACTTGTCCTTCAACCAGCACAGCTACTACTCCTGGAGAATTCTGGGTGTTGAAGTAAAAAGGAGATATCTTCCAACTTCTGCTTCAGAAGGAGTTTACAACTGTGGTTCGGCTTTCCCCTTCATATGTTCAATGTGTACACTTTTAAATGTAGAAAAACTGCTAAAGCAAACTGATAATGATGTCAGAGAAACTTCTTCTAGCAACTGATCCCAAAAAGAGTACAGTGGTACCTCGGATAACGACAGTAATTCATTCCCTGACGTTCCTCGTTATCCGAAGTTCCTTGTTATCCGAAGCATGGTTTCCCATTGAAATGTATGGGAAACCATTTTAATCCATTCCGGAGGTCCGGAAAAAGGCCAAAAAAAGCCTTTTTCCCCAGACCTCTTTAAAGTGCACTTTCAAAGTGCACTCCTCCCCCTCCTCCAGGCGTTCCGGCCAAGTGGTGGCTGGCGCTTCCCCACCCGCACCCCAGAAACCCACCTTTCCCCCTCCTCCTCCTCTTCCTCCTCCGCTGCCGCCGCCGTCGCTGCCGCCGGGCGTTCGGACCAAGCGGCAGCTGGTGCTTCCCCCCCCGAAACCCACCTTCCCCCCTTCCTCCTCCGCTGCCGCCAAGAGAGAGACTGCCCCGGTTCTCCCCCCCACCCCACCTCTGCATGTTGCCTCCCCCCACAGGTCAGTAAAAGAGAAATGTGGAGGGAGGCTGGGGCTGTGGGCTGGGTTTTTTTGTTTTTTGTTTTTTTGAAAATAACAAGTCGTTATCAGAATTATTCGTTATCCGGGGCAGTCGTTATCCAAGGTTCCACTGTATATGCTTCCCCATTGTTTGGAGCTCTGCATCAAAATAAATGGTTCTTAAAGGGTTGGGGCTACAATTATTTATCCATACAGCTGGAAATTTCTGGTGTGGTGTAGTGAATAGAGTAACAGAGAACAGAATTTGAATCCCCACTTGGCCATGGAAACTCACTGATGGAGTAGAACTGTTAAAACACTCCTGAAATATCTCTTACCTTGGAAGCTCTATTAGGGTAACTATAAATTTGTTCCAACTTAAGGACACAGAACACACACAGAGAGAGCTAACTAATTAAAACCAATCAGATTTAAGTTAATCAAAATTACCTCACATCCCATTAATATCAGTAGGCCTGCATTGGTGGCAGGGGCAGAATGATGCACATGGCAGGCAGATGACAATAGTATTATGATATCCATAATTTTTCAAGTAATTGCCTAATGAGATACCCTCTGAAATCTCCCAGATTCCACAAAAGGTCTTTTAAGTAGTCCTGCCCTGACATAAGGAAGTAACACAAAACCCAGAAACACTCATTAGTCCAACAGTTTTGCCACTAATTCTGGCAAAGGAAAGTCACCATAAAACCAGCTCCTGTGCTTAGGCAATAGAATAGGACCCCACTCTTCCATAAGATCAGCATCCACTGATTCACTTATTCACGGTCTGAAAATTTTAAAACTATTAAAAGAAAAATATTTTTAAAAAACTATTTTCACATATATTACCAGATTTTGTCACTAGAGGGGTCCTGAGTCTTTGCTATGAATAATTGGTAATGTATTTTTTTCTGGGTTTATTTCTTTTACCATGCTATTTATACAGCATTCTATCTTATCCACAGTTTTCATTTTTTTTCTGTAGGGAGGTTGGAAACAATCTCCAGTGGATATGGATCTCCTACTGTAAAGTTATATCAATCACAAAACTATAAAACTCTCTCTTCCACCCTCATCTTCTTTCTCTTTTATGCAGATCTTGGGGGGAAATGATTTTTTTTACATTTGCAGGCTTTGGGTTCCTCTGAATTTGAATTGCTCTCTCTCTCTCTCTTTGTGTGTGTGTGTGTGTGTGTGTGTGTGTGTGTGTGTGTGCGCGCGCGCGCGTGCGCGTGCGTGCACGCAAGCGTGTGTGTGCAGTGTGTCCCCCTTATCTACTGGTTCACTAACCACAGATTCATTTATCCATAGTTGGTGATCAGTGTGGGGGGGAGGCAAGCAGGGAAAATTAAAAATAAAACTTACCGCCAACAATGCCCTCCACTCTCCTCCTCACCGTCGCTGCTGCCGCCACTGCCACAGGCCAACCAGGCACCCTCCAAACCCTCCAGAGGGGGTGAGTAGGGACTCACCTGCCTGGCCAACTTCCTTTTGAACTTCCTGGTCGGGTCCCAGGCAGCGGATTGGAAGTTTTGAACTTCCCACTCAAACTTTCAGTCTGCCGCCCGGGACCTGAGCAGGAAATTCACACCCCCGGAGAGTGCCTGGCCAGTGGTGTCCCCCCCCCCCCTACTGCTGGGCCAGGCACTTTCTGGAGAGGTAAGGTGAGGACTCATTTCCTGCTCAGATCCCAGGCGGTGGATCAGAAGTTTGAGTAAGAAGTTCAAAACTTCCGATCTGCCCCTGGGATCCAACCCGGAAGTTCAAAGGCTGGTTGGCCAGGCAGGTGAGTCCCCACTCCACCGCTTCAGAGGGTGGGGGGCTGGCCTGCGGCAGTGGCAATGACAAGGAGGAGGAGGGAGGGCATCAGGTTGATACATTTTGTTTTTAATTTTCTCCCCTCCTTGATACCCCCATTGTCTTTGCAGTGGCAAGGAGGAAATAAAGATTTTTCTTTTTCTTTTCTGCTTGCCCCAACCGAGTGGCAAGGAGAAAGGGGGGAAACTTTATTCCCTCCTTGCCATTTGTGGGGTATCAGGGGCAAAAGCTTTCACCCCAGCACCCCACCACCCATTTCGCTACCATTATCCTCGGATAAGAGTGTTTTCTCTTATCTGTGGGTTTCACTATCTGTAGGGGATCCCGGAACCAATCCCCTGCTGTCATATTGTGTGTGTGTGTGTGTAGATAGATAGATAGATAGATAGATAGATAGATAGATAGATAGATAG
>JAHTLZ010000348.1:36601686-36611786 GCA_023846285.1 Phrynocephalus versicolor
AGACAGACAGACAGACAGACCTGTATATACATATATATGCATACATGAATACATACATACATACATATCAGTTAAATTTGAATAATGTGAGGTTAGCATGGGTAGGGAAAGGATGGAGTAAAGATGGGAAGTGCCTGGGTCAAAGTGCACAGCAGCTACATTACTTTCCACACTGTGGGCCACCTGTTTTTTGTTTGCTTGCTTGCTTGCTTGCTTTTGCTCCCTCTGCCTGTAGAAGAATGGCTGGAGTTGGTATACTCAACAAATGCCAATATATCCAACTGTGCATCCTTCCAGTAGTGAATTATTATGCCCTCCAAATTTTAGTAGTCTGGCTCAAAGGCTTAGTCACTTCACCCTAGTCTAGTATTCAGGATTCAGCCAGATACAATGCATACCATACCCGTAATAAAATGGGGTCTGTACAATCTTACTTGGCAAGAAGCAACTTCCAAGTCAAAAGCAAGCCTCCCGATAGTGGCACGGGTGAGAGCGTATCATTCCCTTGTGTGAACGGTGACACCCAGCCCACAATGAAGTGAGGGATTAGCAGATGATACCATTTCAAAATGCCCTCCTATTCCATCACGATCATGACCAAATATTATGAGTGACTTCATTGCACTGTTTCATTAGGAACAACGCCCTCACTTGGCATAGGCCAAAATTAGTTGTCTTTGAGGTGGACCATGTGGCTCAGTTTGGGCTTATTCCGTCAGTGCTGCAATTGGATTGTCTGTTCTTAGCTATTTGTGCTAATGGCTTTCAGATGACTTACAAAACCAGTGCTTTTCATTGCACCAGTGTTGATTGCATGGCTGTGTCTCTCCATATCAATTTTTTTTTGGCAAAACCTTAATTACCGTGCTGAGAGTCACAATTAACAGACATATCTCGACCACTCCCTTCTCAGTTGCCCACCTTGGAATATCAAGGACTCCATAAAAAAAAGTGACGTGTGAAATGAAACTAAATGAAGGCAAAACTCCAAACCAATAGTAAATTAAGGGGAAACAGGAAATGATAATCATGAGAGGCAGGCGTCTGCTAATGGCATTTTGATCTTTTGCACATGTAAAAGCTGTCAACTTGGCTACATTCTCCTAATGTTCACTAAGCAAGCAGTGATCTTCATTTCTTTTCTGCTGCTTGTCCCTTTTATGACACAGCTGCATTTTGGAGTGAGAATTTTGAAATTAAACCTCCTTATTGCGCAGGCAGGATGTCCAGTTTTATTCTATCAAATGCCACCGAAACAAAGGGAACAATCCATTTTTCCTGATAGAAGCCAACAGATCGTAAGAGGTTTGAGATGAGTGTGAGGATACAATTTGCCTAGAGAGTGCCTGAGGATCAAGACAACCTGACTTTCCACGGAATGAGTCTGTCAGCTGGCATCTTGCAATAATTGCTTCCCATGGCAGGACCCCACCAGCCGAGGGAGGGCTGCTCGCGTCAACTCCAGGATCCATTTTATTATTACTATTTTTTCCCCTCAGCCACAGAATGATAATTGTTTGCTAAGGCTGAGGGAACTTGTTGCAAATTCAAGAAAAAAATATGGGTCCAGAGCTGTGATTGGCACTCATTAACCCGGGATTTGGGCTTGACTGTTCCTTCCCCCACCCCCCAAAGTCAAGGTATTATTTGTGAAATTGTGAAGGAAAGGGAGGAGGAAGACTGTTCTTTTGTGTGGAGAAAACAAACAAGATTGACCACAAAATAGGAAGGGGGGGAACCACCCACACAAAGAATGCCTTGCCCCAAAGCAAGCAACTCATTTGATTTATTCAAAAGGGACAAAATAATATGCAGTATGTGGTTGGGTCATTTGAAAGTCTTCTTTGAAGTGTAACTGACTCCTTGGAGTTGTTTGCCTCCAACAATGCCACACTTCGCTTGTTCTATTCATTAGGAGACCAGGTGTTCTCTGTGGCAACGAGGCTCACGTCCGGAGCAACAGCCAGACCAGAAAGTGCCTAAGAGGACTGACAGAATTCAGCTGTTGTGACCAGGAGACATTTCCTGGTTCCACAATTTGGTATACAAACAAACTCTGCCATGTTTGTTTTCTTATATGGGCTATATTATAACCAGGAGCTATAGCCCTGAAGATGGCTTTCAATGCCTGCATTATTTTCAATAACATCTATTGTAGGCCATAGATATGTATATATATTTTGAGTACGTATCTTGCTTTCTACTTAATCCAAGAGGTAGGAATTGTGTATGGTTTATGCTCATGATTAAGGCCAGTCTGTCATAATGATAGTCAATATATTGCCAGTTTTCTTTGACTATTTGATTGACCATCCAGTCCATTATTCAGAATAGATCTAAAATTGTCAAAAGAATGCCTGGCACTTTTAAAAGAGATTGTTCTTGCATCAAATTGATTTGATTTCTGATTTATAGTTCTGCCTCCCTACAGAGCCCAAGGTGGCACACAATCTGAATTTTTAAAAATATAGCTAAACTTAGGGCGTTTATACACGACCCCTAAGCTCCGCTGCAAATGGCTCCCAGCTCCAGAGCTTAAAAATGTTTCCCCACCAGCTCCAGAGCTAACAGAAAATTAAGTGTGACCCCGCCCACCTAAGCGCGACCCAGCGCACCTTTCAAGTACCTGCTCTGGGAGAGTGAAAATTTTTGATACGGAGAGTGCCAGGCTCTCCTCGCTTCTTTCTGTTGTTGTTTTTTTGCCTCCTGCCCCTTTAAGAGGAACCAGGAAGTGACGGGGGTCGGAGCAACTTCCACTGGCACTCCGGAGGTAAGAGTGCATTCTTTTCTCCCTTTTTTCTCCCTCCCCTCACGCAGACAGAACAATGAAGTGTGGAGGGGGTGGGAACGCAGGGAGAGCGACAAACCCTCAAGATCTCTGGTCCGAATTTAAGGGACCAGCGGATCTTAGGGGTCGTGTAAAAAGGCCCTTAGAAATTATAAGTATCTAAAAGCATGATTATAATATAGAAAATAATGAATTAGAATATAAAATACAATAAAAGGAATGCAAACAAACAGCCACTTTCTTGGATGTGCACCTTAACATGGTGAAGGGGATTGAACGTGTCAGAGAAGCCAACAGCAATGCCATAAGGAGGCGAGACTCCTTTATGAACATGGACTCCTAGCGGGATCACCCAAGGTTGAATGTTTGCAGCTGAGGTACCAGACAAAGATGCATCCACCTTTTTCAGTAGTAATGATCATCTTAGCAGAAGAGAATGGTTACTTCCAGTGGTAATGGGGTGGAGAAATGTCTGAAGAGCAGCGACTGAACAGCAGAAGAAGTTGACACTATTGGAGTGTCTTTCATAGACAATGGGAGTGACACTCAAACTAACTTTTCTTAATATTGTGAAGAAGATGTCATGTGTCGAAGAAGGCCTGTACACCTGTGATGTGACAGTCCAAAATGAAATAAGAGACTATGCCGAAAGATGAGACTCCCAGGTTGGAATGCACTCAATCAAATACCAGAGAAGAGCAAACAACAAGTAAAAATAGCACTGTTGCTAATGACACAACAACATTAAAGCCAAAAGGATGGCTAGCGGTTGATATGCATAAGGGAGGGAGGAAAATTCATTGCTACAGAACTCACAAAATTGTAACATAGAAAGTAAGAAGTATGAATCAAGGTAAACTGGACACTGGAAAGCAAGAAATGGAATATATACACATTGCAGTGCTTGGTGACAGTGAAGTAAAGTGGACTGGAATGGGACATGCATTTTTACTCTGAAAATGACACTGTAGAAGAAACACTGTAGTATAAGCACTTAGGGCTATATTGTAAAATAGCATCTGTCAAATTCAAATCTATGCTTCAACTACAGATGTTGAAGAAATTCAAATTGGAAGTTTTTATGCAAATATTCAGGAAGAAACTGACCACACACCAAAACAGGACACACTTATAATAACAGGTGACTAGAATGCAAAAGTAGGAAATGAATCAGAACAAAATATTGTTAGAAAATTGGTCTAGGGTCTGAAACAAAGCAGAACCACCTAGAGTGAACAAATTCATCACAAAACTCAAATAAACAGAAGAACTGTGGGTGGAAACCAGATATATTATTAGGGAAGAATGACAAAAAACTCAGTTCCTGTAGTAAAAAGGAAAGAAAAATCTAGGTGGACAATGGAATAAACACTTAAAATTGTAAAGGACAAACAAGAAGCAAAAGTAAAAGATGACAGATGTAGGATGAGAAGCATGAATCCAGCTTGCCATATTAGAATTAAAATTAAATACCCCAATTCATTGGCCAGGTTGGTTCCAGACCCTGAAAACATTGCCTCTTTGGGATGTAACTCCCAGACCTCAGAATTCAGTGGCCCAGTGGCTGGGAGTTGTGGCAGCTATAGTCTAGAAAGGTAACTTTTCCAAGATCTGTTATTCTAAAATTGCATAATGCTAGCCCATGCTAGCATACCATGGACTCTGCACTAGAGATGGGCACGAAACGAGGAATTTTTTGTTTTCATTTTCGTTTTTTCATTTCGTTACGTAGCGAAGCGAAAAATGAATATTGTCTCCAAAATGAAACGAAACGAAACGAAACACCAGAAATTTTGTCGTGTGTTTCATTTTCGTTGTGGCAAATACATTGAACTGTAATGAATGCTAATGAAACAGCAATTTTTGTTTTCATTTTTGTTTTTTCGTTTCATTACGTAACAAAACAAAAATGAAATTTTTTGCAAAAATTCACGAAAAACAAAAACGAACCGAAACGGACCCCTAAACGACAAACGACAAACGAAACACCATTTTTTTGAGTCGTGCCCATCTCTACTCTGCACCATTAGGAAGAAGCCGAGGTAAGTTGTGGTGGCTGCCATCTTGTAACTGTCATGTGGCCTGTACAGGTCATAGGACAAGTAGAACTCCACTTGATTGGAGAACCCTGGCAGGACCCCAGGCTCATTGGTAGTAGTAGCAGCAGGCTATCCCAGACAGGGTTGAGTGTGGTTGTTTCCTTTGTGGTCTATCTGATGGCTATAAAGGCAAGTGCTGCCATGCCAGTGCACCCAGTGCAGGCTTGGTCTTTGTCACCCCTCACCCCCAACACACACACCTGGTAGATCCTGGCTGGAAAATAGAACATGTGAGATGGAGTCAGCTCTCAGGTGTATGGGATTGTCAGAACTGCTCTGTGCACAAATCATGGTTACTGCCTGCCACATCAGTCAAAAGCTCCGGTCCACATTAGAAATAGTACTATGGCTTGCTCGAAAAGAGCTGAATGATGTCATCCATCTCAAATTGTCTGATGCCATTTTGTAAACAACACAGAGTTTTTTGTTCCCGAGTGTCCACATTCTTGGTCTAATATGATATCCATGTTGCCTATCAGTGCGGTGCTGAAAATGTCTTCTGTGTTTTCTTTTATTCTGTGTTTTATTAATCTGGTTAGAAATGAAATTCCTTTTAAATAATTATCAAAAGAGAACAAACTTCTAGTGAAACTCTAGTTTGTGAAGTGCAGAGTTTTTGTGTTTGCTCTACTTTTGTACTGGCCAAGAGATGCGAGTATTAGAGTGCCTCCAGTATTCTACCGTGCAGCCTCTCTTCTTTCCTGCACTTCAATGAAAGCCAAAGGAAAGGTATCCTGAGGTAACTCTTCCCAGAGGACTTGTTTCAGATAAGGAAGCTTGACCAGCTTCAGGAGGCAAATAAGTGCCTTGAACTGTGAGGGGACTTCAAAATACCAGCAAAGCAAATTGGAATGACATTCCGGAGTGCTCTGGGAGGCAGGCAAAATAGCAGATGTCTGTTTCTGGGGGAAGATATTTTTCAGAAAATTGGAGAATTATTATGTATCTCTCCATGCAAAGCTACCTCTGGCTTCTTGGCTTAGATTTAATAGGCCTATTTGGAAAGTGATGTTCTAAGACTGGTACCTTCTCCCTTACATTATGAAATCTCTGATTTAGAACCATCATCATGAGCTGCCCTGAGCACTCAAGAAATGCTGCCTGTTTTGCTGAATGTCCTATAGCTTCCATTAAATGCATTTCTTGTTTTGCTTAAGCATTACAAGAGTCTGCCTAGGGTAATTCTAAACAACACTGAGAAAAAAAGGCTTATAGCCCTCGACTTGTTATGAAACTACTAAATTATAGCTTTTCTCTGACTGATATTTGTCCAAGTCAGTGAGGGAAATTAATCTTTTTAATCCTCAATTTTTCCCTATGTATTAAATGCTTAAAGTGGCTTTTCATTGTCATAATTGCACATTGAGAGGGCAATTCATCCAATATGTGAACCATAAATAATATAAATAAATATTTTATTTCATTTTATTTTAAATTGAACTGGTATCAAAATCAAGCTGACTGTGAATAACAGGAATTACAACACAAAGGGATTGATCACACCAACATCATAATGAAGGAGTCTACATGCTTTTCCACTTCACCTGATACCGCAGTTATTATTTTCTCTACTCATGTTCATAATAGAGCTGCTCACAGTCTTATTCCCAAATGATATCAATTTCAATAAATGTGCAGAGTGGGTGCATATCTGTTTTGGTTTTACTTTTCTGGAAGAGAGACCCAAACAGCTGAAACCTGCTATCTGGTAATTCTTAGATGCTGCCAACAAAATCAGTTAATATAGGCATGTCTAGAATATCTAGGATAAAAACATAGTGTTTTTAGGGTTAAAATCCAGCCCTGCAAAAGTGACCACTCAAGTCACACAACTTTTCTCTCTTCCTCTCTTTTATGCAGCCTCCCCTGATCATGGCACCTGCCAAAGCTGTGTTAGAGACACCTCCCAAGCACCAGGAAACATGGTGCAGGAAACTTCTGGGGAAAGTGGTAACTGCTTGCCTCCTTGGTCTGCTGATGGAAGATGTCCTGCTGCCTAGATTAAGCCTGTCTGTGTTTGTCTGGGTACTTAATGTACCACCCCCCAGGCCAGTAAGCCCCACTATCTGGCTGCTCCCTGCCCAGGGAGAATTTCCAGCGCTTCCTCCCACTGGCACCGTAATCTCCTGATCCACAGCGCCATGGGGTTGTATGGGCTAGAACTGTTGTCCCCTTTGGGCTCACCACTGTGACCAATGCAAATGAAAGTCTAACCTGCACCAGTGTGGGATAGGCAAAAGAAAAGAAAAAGAAAACCAGCTCGTGATAGCTCAATTTGAGAGAGGGGCAAAAATTCCTATCTGGCCCCAGAAGGTGACCAGTTGGACTCAGACCAGTGCTAAAAGGGAGGGTAGGTGGGACAAGAGCCTCGAAAGAGGCCACAGAGTAGAAGGATCCCTACTATATAGGGTGCTCCTCCCCTCCCCTCCTCAGATCTCACACGACGCATGGAAAATGTGTCTCGTACTATTTTGCCTGAGGAGGGCAAAGAAGCTCCGCCACCAAAACAGGACTTTTAGTACCCGTGAATGGTGCAAGGGTTCATTGGAACCTCAAAGGAGCATGGGAGGGATTTATAGTCTCACTGCTTCTTAGGCTCTGTAGAAAGGTACTCAAAGAACTCCCAGTCTTATGTTCCCTTCTGATTCCCATGAACCCTTGCACCATGCCCACTTGCCTTTTTCTTGAAAGGCCTGCATAACACCATAGGAGCTCAACATGGAAGCGTGAAGAGTTGCTCTTTAAACATGATGATGATGATGATGATGATGATGATGATGATGATGATGATGATGATGATGATGATGATGATGATGATGATGACGACGACGACGACGATGGTAGTTTTGGGGTGCTGCAATCCAAAATATCTGAGTGTTGCATGCCTAGTAGTACAGAACGTAATGCTGCAGTGGTATGGCTTAAGTGTGTGGGCTTCTAAGCTAGGCACATTGCAATGCATTTTTTCAGGCACTTCACTACATGTGCTTCATGACTAAATGCAGTTGTTGTATAAGAGGCTGCGATCCTATGCACTGTTACTTGGGTCTTAGCCTTGTTGAATACAAGGGGCTTCAAAAGGGATGCCACCTGTAAAAAATGGATAAGTATGAGTATGTAAACATATGGCTGGATGTGATCCATCCATGACTGAGCACTTAATGATCTCACTGATGAATATGCAAATCTCTCGTAGATCACCCAGGTTCAAAAATGCTTACTTTTGTTTAAACTTTTGCCATCATGAGAAAAAACAGTTGTACATCAGATCCTTCCTTTAAGGTTTAATTGATTTTAAAGTTTCCCTTATCACATTCTTGAAATGATTATTAGTATGGGGGAGTGGGGAAGAAATATTTATTGTTTTACTTCTTTTTTAAACAAGAAGTAAACCAGTCCTTAAAATACCTAGAAAACACTGACACGTTTCCACCATCATTTTTGAATGTCTATCTCTGCCAACATCCTTGAATGTTTGCCAGAAGCAAGGAGGAGCCTGTAGAAAGGTTATTATTATCAATGTGATAAGAGCAAGGGCAGGAGAGAGCCAGAGCTGGATGAAGATGAAACATAAACAATTGGAAGCAACATTTTATAATCTGTTGAGAGGGTGCAAGAAGGGCAAAGCAGGTTTGTATGCTTTTATAAAAAGATGGAAGTTAACATCAAAAGCATGAAAGAAAATGAAAGCAGCCATTTGGCCATTGCCCTTAGCCTTTGCATCGGTAAAATACACAGACACAGAAACAGAGAGAGAGAGAGAGAGAGAGAGAGAGAGAGAGAGAGGCAGGCAGGCAGGCAGGCAGACACACACACACACACACACACACACACACACACACACAGAGAGAGAGAGAGAGAGAGAGAGAGAGAGAGAGAGAGAGAGAGAGGTTTTAGCCAGACATCTCAGCAGATTCTTCTGCATCTTCCATTGGCCTTATATGAGATATTTATTAATTGAACCATGGCACTTCTGACATGAAAAGGAAACAAGGACTTATAGCATCCAATCAAAATACATTAATGTTCATGGGGTGGTGGTGGTCTGATGAAATTCTCATGAGTGACATTCTGGCTTCTTGGGCTTACCTCGCACATGAGTCAGCCAAGGAGGACACGTGTGAATATCCGGTTTTTCATTATGCAGTCAGCTGTCTGGCAGCTGATAGTTGACTGAGCTTCTCATAGGTGTGGGTGTGGAATTCCTCCCATGGAGCCTTTTCAGATCAAGAAATATGGTCAACTGGGGAACTGAAGAATGCTGAAGGGATGGTGAATAATTTAAAAAAAAAACATTGATAGTCATACTGCTCCCAATCATCTTGCAATGATACAGTAAGCTCAGGGATACTAACAAACAAAATGAAATTGAATTATGCAGAACAATGAAAGTCTCTTTAATAGGGATGAAACATTTTGGAAATTGGAAGAAAAATGTTGGCACTGAATTCACTGCAGAGCTGGACATGATATTAACCTCATGCAACATTGGGAGAAGCAATATCATAAGCATTTGTGTTAGAGACAAGATGTTTTTACTGTGACCAGTTCAGGAATTTAATGCTAAAAGTCCTAGGTAAGACTCCGAATCCTGAAGAATGACTACTAGAGCTTAGCAAAAATATCTCTGAAGGCATTTATTCTAAAGAATATTCGCAGATTTCTATCTAAGAAATAGGCTACTTGGTACAATATTCTTCAAATTTTTACTCAATTTTCTGCACTGTAGGCATGCAATGCCCCCCCCCCCCAAAAAAAAATGGGCAATAGGCATGAGCCATTGTGAAGGATGTAAAATGGTAGCCGGTACATGAATCTATATTCTGTTAATTTTAGAAATTATAATTTAAAAATAACACATAATTAAAAATGCTAACCAATTTGCCAACATAGGTGTGATTACTGTCACTGCCAGTAGCAGGGCAAATCCAAACCAAATTCAAAAAACAACAACAAAGAAACAAAGAGTAAAACAAATTATCTTGGGGTAAAAACTGTACCACTGTGACTTATTCATGATGAGCCCTATGTCTGAGAAGCTATTGGAGATTTTTAGTTATTCAGTTAAATATTTTTTCCAATTTCTTTTCACATAATACCATGTAGATATTTTTGAGCAGCCATTTCTACACAATTTTCTCTGAGTCAACCCCTGTCACTGAAAGGTCTTTCTTTCTTTCTTTCTTTCTTTCTTTCTTTCTTTCTTTCTTTCT
>JAHTLZ010000348.1:36617243-36631009 GCA_023846285.1 Phrynocephalus versicolor
TATTATTATTATTATTATTATTATTATTATTATTATTATTATTATTAATTGTCATCTTGTGTATGTACACAGTATACACATACAATGAAATTCAGACACCCAGAGACCAGATTCAGCATACACACACACACACACACAAAAAAAAATCCCCAAACACTCTAATACACATTAAAAACTCCCCTCAACACACACACATAAAAAAATCCCCATACACTCACCCACCCACCATCCCCCTCTTAAAAAATCTCTCTTATCCAAATTTTCATTATCCGTGGGAAGGCCTGGAACCACTCCCCAATGGATACTGGGGTTCTACTCAAGAGCCTCCTCTTGCCTTATGCAAAATAGTCCAATGCATTTTTCCTCTGTACACACATGGAATTCTTTCAATAGCCCTATTCAGTTGTTATCTAAGCATGTGGAGCCCACACATCCTGAAGTGAGCATGCTGGCCACATTACCCCTGTTGCAGCACACATTGACTTCATGAGGCAGCAACATCCTGAAGAAAAGGTTCTGTAGCCAGGTAGCTTCTCCGAGGCTCCATGTGAACCAGAACCCGTGTTTGTGGCTCAACTGGACAGGCTGCAGAGAGCGATTGTGCCTTGAAAGTGATGTGTGTCCCTTTAATGTATACGGGCTTCAGACATTTTGGTAATAAATGAGTAGGGCTCATAGCTGTTCGACCCATTGGGAGCAAGGCTGGCATACACAACTATTCCCTTCCTCCTTTATACTCAAGATATGTGTGATGCTCCCCCCTTCTAGGCAAGTGTTTAACCCAGATGAGGTAAGGAAATATGAATTGCTAAGGAAAACAACGATGCTTGAGATTGAGACTTTGTATTTCAACTTTCTGCCTTGAGCAAATGTTAACAGTGGCATTTGAAGCCCCTAAAAATAGGAGTTTTTGTTGTGGAAGTGCTGACACAATATTATCTATAGCAGTAAAAATAGCACAGCTATAATTGAAAGTCCATATTGTACTTTGACAAATGAGGATTTATTGTGCTCTCATCCAATAATGCAAGCCTACAAGTCACAGCTTGTATAAATACACCAACACACACACACACACAGACACATACACATACACATACACACACACACACACACACACACACACACACACACAGAGAGAGAGAGAGAGAGAGAGAGAGAGAGAAGCACCATTTGTCAGTATAAAATCCAAACCAGTTGTCCTGCTGCCATGAGCCAACCCCAGAGAATATGTGCATCATGAATTGGCACACAGCTATGCTGTTGACAGGCACCATTGTCAGCTGCTGTGTACCCTCACTGTGTGCAGTTGTTGCACGGCACAGATCTGCAGAGGAGATGTGTCACAGCGATATGGTGCTGAGACGATGCAAGGAGCAGCTTGTCGATATAACGTCCAACAGTCCTGTCAACCATTGTGGAGTCAGATGCTTTGGGCATGGAGATACGTACATAATGATCGGTGGCCATCTTTTAGAAGGGGAATGCAAGGCACAGTATTTGCTAAATGGATGAGGCTCATGGGCAAAGCATGGGGTCAGTGTGGGAGATTCACATTTTCCATCACTTGTACTAGGTGCTATGGTCCACAAAAATTCAAGGAAAAATATATGCCTCTATCACAGTTGTATCCCCAGTTTCTCTAATACCACCAACAGAGAAGGGATTGAGAGCTCAAGATGGAGAGAGGTTTCTCATCTAGAAGAGATCAACATTTGTGGCTGGTTTAATGTAATTAACTTTCTGATAGGCACCAGACATTACTACTAGATTTTTTCTCTCTTTAAAAGTGGTTCCAGGCATCAATTGTTGCTATGGCATTTTCTTTAAAGGTGATCTATCTAGCTTTAGGGTCTGTGGATGTCTTGGAAGTGTCTCCTATAGAGCCCTAGTTAGAGATGGGTATGGAAAGAAAATGCAGTGTTTCATTTTGTTTCCTTTTGTTTCCTTTTGCTTTTTTGTTGTGTCTTATTTCATTATTAACAAATTTTTAAAATAATTTCTGAAACAATGCATTATGCTATGAAATTGCGCCCCTAGATCCTAGTGGCACCAAATTTGGTGGGTAGCTTCCTTGGACGCTTCCCTTTAAGCCCTCCAGATTTGGAGAGGTTTGTGGTTCAGTGGCTCAAGTTATTCAACTCCAAAATGGGTCCCCCAGGAAAAACATTTGTAATTTGAAAGTTATATACTCAAAAATAGTGATCCCAGGAATCTAGCAGCATAGAAATTACAATGGAGCTTCCTCAAGCTATTCCCTGTAAAGACACCCCCCCCCAAATTTAGAGAGTTTTGGGGTTCAGGGACCACTTTATTCAACACCACAGTGGGTCCCCCAGGAATCCATTTGTAATTGAAAAAGTGTTTTTTAAAAATCTCTCCTTAAAAAAATAAGGAAGACAAGGAAGCTACCTACCAAATTTGGTGCCTCTAGGATGAATCATTTCATTTTTAGAACAAAAAATTGTGGTTCATTTCATTTTTCATCACAAAACATGTTCTTCCATTTCATTTTATAATGAATCGATTTGTTACATAACAAAATGATGAAACAGCATTTCCCTTTTTGTTTGGCGACCATCTCTGTCCCTAGCTACTCCAAACGCAGTCATACTCAAATTCCTCCATGCATGTCTTGCAAGGAATTGTCCCACAGTCTCTTCTCTTTGGGAAGGGGCTGTGGCGCAATGGTTCAATGCCTGTACTGCAGCTACAACTGTGGTCGTGAGCTGGAGTTCAATCCCAGGTAGCAGGCTCATGGTTGAGTTAGCCTTCCATCCTTCCATGGTTGGTAAAATGAGTACCCAGCTTGCTGGGGGGCAATGTGTAGCCTGCATACTGTAATTAAACCATAAACCACCTAGAGACTACTTGAAGTGGTATGGGGAGGTATATAAGCAGACCACTTTGCTTTGTTTTGCTTTATATGACTGTATCTGCACTCTTTTTGCAAATTTCTCCTGTGAATTCTTTGGACATGGTTTCTCCAACCCAGTCTGCTTCTCTAATCTCATGGCTGTTTTTGCTGGCTACTTCCTTGCAAGCTTATTTCTTATAGAAGCACTTCTTTTAATAGACACCATTGTCCTGATTAGGGAAATCTTCCACCTGGTGCCTTGATAGTTCTGTAGGCTACATGCACATTTAAACTGATTAGCCATCTACTGACTGGGGTGATACTGCAGGCTACAGACAGATTTAAATTGATTAATATTAATGTGATGCTTTTCCCCCATGAAAATCCAAATAACCCTGAGATGCATACCTCCAAGGTTCCCTTGGTATCCATACAAAGTTTGAGGTATTTAGGATTCACTGTCTTCCAGTTGTGTTAGACACACACACAAACTCACTTACAAAAGCACATATAGATATATCATTGTCATGCCTCATCACTGCTGTTGCAGGGGGTGGACCTAAAAGTCAAGCCTAAACATTAGGATGCCCTAAAAAATTTGTGAGTGAGATGACATGTTTGCAAAATTACTGATTTTTAAATCTCAGCAAGCAAACTAGCAGCTATTGGTAGTTGTTCAAAACATCTAGTTAAGGATTTTGGGATGATTCCTGTTGTTGAAATTAATCTAGAGGAAGATGAGCTGATCTTGCTTCCATATTATTTTAATTTCTTGCCTTAACATTTCGGTATTTTGCGGGGGGGTGTACTTCTGGGGTTGCCTCTTTATGAAACTCTTCTTTCAGGTAGAATTCCATTAACAGGCAACCTGTTGTTATTTTTTGGAAGTATCACATGTGGGTTACTAAAACTGGCTGTTTTACATGTGATAACTTGCCTGTCCCAGTTTTCATTTTCTAAAACTGGAGGTGGCTAGAAAGTTTACCAGGGAGGAAAAGTCATGAGTAACCCAGATGATTTAGCAACCTGCTGAAAATGCACCTTTGCAATTTGGTTATGCCTGTACATATAATCTGTTTATACTTGTTGGAAGCATCCAGCTGTGATTTGGTACATTGGTTTGTTCGTTTTTAGATCTGCGACAGGTCCTCTGTATATCATACCTCGTTTCTTAATTATATCCTGATAATATCTAGTGTAAATATCATGCTCTTCAGTTGTGTGTAAAGATAGGCATGAAACACCAAAATGGCATTTCTCTTTGTAATTTGTTCACCCACCCCCTTTCGATTTGCTAATTATTAAATGAATTTTTATTAAAAAAAACCTGTTTCATAATTTGTTTTAGTTCAGTTCATTTTCCTTTTTTCTTTTTGAACCCCGCCGACCAGCTGTAGCGCAGCCGGTCGTTTTTTTTCCATTACAGTGGATCCTTGTATAACAAACAGTTTGTATAACATAAAATCTGTACAACATAAAAAAATTCTAGAGATAGGGGAAATTTGCTTAACATAATCACCTATGGGGAGAATCCGTACAACATAAAAATGGGATTACTCCGTTTTCAATGCATTCTTATGGGAATTTGTATAAAGGAAAATTTGCTTAACATAACTTCATTTGGAATGAATTAATTCCTTTGTACAAGGTACCACTGCATTGCTTTTTCATCCTGCTTGCCTGTGGGCTGGATCGGGTTTTTATTTATTTTTGAGTTAATTTAATTTAGTTTTAGTTTTAATTTTTTTAAATGGCCAACGACATGGCCCACCTACCAGCTGTAATGCGGGCTGGTTGGCTTTTTAAAATTATTATTATTTTAATTCTGCTGGCCCACAGGCTGGTTCGGCAGCCCGTGGGTTGGGTCAGCAGCCCACAGGTCGGGTCCGGTGCTCACGGGATGGTTCAGTGGTGCATGGACCTGATTGGGTATTTTTAAAAATGTTTTTTAAAATTATTTTTAATTCTGCTAGCCCACAGGCCAGTTCAGCAGACCAAGGGTCAGGTCTGGTACTTGGGTTTTTTAAAATTTATTTATTTATTTATTTATTTATTTATTTTTAATGGTAGCTACTATGTGCCCAGCAGGATCGACGGCCCACCAGCTGGGGTGGCACGCGGTTCGGGCCAGATCAGTTTTTTCATCATTTTTTTTAAAACTCTGACCACGTGGCCTGCCGATCAGCTGTAGTGCAGGCCTGGTCGGCGTTGGTTTATTTTTGTTTTTTTTGGGGGGGGTTGGGAAGCATCAGGAGAGTCAGGGTAAAACTAAGATTTGTGGTGATATGAAAAAGATTAATGGGGAAAAAAGAAGAATTTGGAAAATAACTTAAAAACAAAAAATATAAAGCTATGCTGAAGCTATCCGTAACTTAAAGAATTGTTGGATTTCTCATGGATTCAGAGAATCGCCCTGCCTACTTCTGCAGAGGTATATATTGCAACACTTTTGGCATGCCATATTATATTTTTTTTTTAAAAAAAAATCATACAGTCGTTGTACACAACCAAAAACCAAGAGTGAGTAATTATCTTTATTAGATGTTTACAATCTCACAAGCAAAGACCTTTTAGAGTCCTGCAGGAGTCTTTCAGAACTGTTAGGGGTGGGAGTTATATAAGCAACAGAAAAGTCCCCAAATTATCATGGCTAGATGTCTTGTTTAAAGCAATTTCCAAAATGGAGCCTGCGAACCTTGTAAAATCAGTTTGAAGCAGGTTTCAGGTTTCACCCCAGGCAATGTAGATTTCATTGTTATTCTAAAGGTTGGTGGACAAAACGGCTGACAATCACTCAGTATTTCCTCACTCTTCCAATGCCTTATATTGAAGCACATGGCTTCTGTTTGGCTGGGAGCTGAGGTAGACAGAGGCATGCTTAACCCCAGATGCTAAGAGTTTTGGATGAAATTTCATTTACATACCAGGTGAAGCAGAGTCAATTGGAACCAGATCAAGAGAATTATCCAAGTTTGGTGCAGAATTTCTTGATAGGGGTAAATGTCCTTCCTCAGCTGCCCATGCTGCCTTGGTATGTTATTCAAGGTAATTGACATGCTCAACAACAGCAACAAGGTAGACGGACATTTTATTCATCCATCTTAAAGTAATTTGCCAAAACTCGGGGGGGTGCTGAAAACTAAAGGGGTGCCCCTCCCCCATAAGAGACCTACAGGGAAATGACAGATGAACAAGAAGGGGAAGAAGAGAAGAATGGCAGAAGGAAATTACTGTATATACTCGAGTATAAGTCGACCCGAGTATAAGTCGAGGGGCCTAATTTAACCCCACAAAAACTGGGGAAACTTATTGACTCGAGTATAAGTCTAGGGTGGGAAATGCAGCAGGGTCTGGCAGCTCCTCCTTTGTGAGCTGGGGGAGTGGTGTGAGATGTTTAAAATGACTTTTAGCCACTGATGCAAGTGCTTGGGTCAGTGGCTAAAAGTAATTTTAAACATTGTGCGCCGCTTCCCTGTGATGCGGAGGGGGGGGGTCATGAGAAGTGGCACTGTGAGAAGGCGGAACACCCTGGATATGGACAAGGGAGTGTGTCGTCTGCACTTCCCAGGAGCAACCCCGACGAAGATAAAGAGCTGGAGAGGCGTATTAAGAGATTGCATGTGATTGAGATAGAGGAGGATGCAAAGGAAGACTGGGAAGCAGAAATAAATAAGGAGACAAGAGATGCCTATTCGGTGGTGGAAGAATCAACCAACCAATGGGAAGAGCGTGCGCGGGTAGAGGTAGGAGGAGATGAGGCGAGGCTGAAGGGAAGCGACAGTTGGGACCAACGATCAAGGGAGATGGGCATCCAGACCGAAAAGAGGTCAGGTTGTGATTGTGCGGTTTGGACTAAAGTCCAGAGAGGTGAAGAATGGGCGTGGGCAGTCCATGTAAGACCTTTACAGTGGCCTGGGAGCTCTAAGCGATTCCCGGAATGGAAAGACAAGAAGTCTGTCACGCCAGTGGCACAGTGGGCAAAACACCCCTGTTGCGGAACACAGTGTTGAGGGCGGGGATCGGCTATTCCCCCTCATCCTTAAAGAACCCATGCTCGTGTTTGACGTCCGTTGATGTCGGTTTTGAGGACCCTCACGTTGAGGAGAATGCTGTATTTGACATGCCTGTGTTAACCTCCGAAGTTACCATTCCTGCCCATAAAGACTCTTATCCTGAATATAATAAAAATCCATTTGTTGTTTTGCTAAAAACTGACTCGGTTTGTGACTCAGATCCGCCGAGGGAGAGATTCGAACCCTCACAGGCACGCAATGTTTAAAATGACTTTTAGTCACCGACCCAAGCAATTATCTCAGTGGTTAAAAGTATTGACCTGAGTAGAGATGGGCATGAAACGAACAATTTTTTTGTTTCCGTTTTTTTTTTTGCTTCATTACGCAACGAAACAACAAATTTTGTCTCCAAAATGAAACGAAACGAACAGAAACACCGGAAATTTTGTCATGCGTTTCGTTTCTGTTACTGCAATACAGTGAATTGCTTTAAATACTTAAAAAAATCACAAAAAAATGAAATAAATGGTAACAAAATGGTAACAAAACTAACAAAAATGAAAATGAATTTTTGCAAAAATTCGCAAAAACCGGAAACAAACCGAAACGGACCCTCCATATGACAAACGACAAACAAAACGTCATTTTTTTTATTCGTGCCCATCTCTAGACCTGAGTATAAGTCGAGGGCCCCTTTTTTCAGCCCCAAATTAGGGCTGAAAAACTAGGCTTATATTTGAGTATATACAATGACTTGGAAGGAAGACAGAAATAAGAGATATGTAGAGAAAGGAAGATTATAGAACAGGTCCTTTTCATTGTCTGTTATTTCCTGGTATATTACACCACGGAGCCTTTAAAAAGTCACCAGAAGCTGAAGAGGACACTTCAATGGAGAAATTAAAAGGCTGATATAGTTGAGGGTTGGGCATTGTATCTAACCAGCACCCAGGAAAAGCAAGCAAAACAGAAGAAATGAGCCCGCTGAATTTTCCATAGGCATGGCGGGGGATCAGAGGGTCTGTCTACACTGGTTCTTTTAGGATTTTCAGAGGTTAAATAGGTTTGCCTGTGCATGGGCAGAGGTACCATATGCCATTTGGTACAATCTCAAAGTATCAGAGCTCAAGCAACACTATTTGGTCTAGTTCCTTCAGATATTACAGAGTGGCTTAGTCCTGACACCTTCAAAGGTGTGTCTGATAAAACATATTGCTGCTCCCAACTGCCTCCCATAGGAGGCCACATTCGCCCCATCTTTGCTGTCCTTCTGCAAGCAGGCAAAGACCTTACTCTTCAGGCAAGCTTTCCCTGAATAACTGACTACCTGTCATGTAACTTGTCTTAATTTATAGTACTGCTTGTCTTATACCAGGAGTGTCCAAACTTTTTGCAAGGAGGACCAGATTTGGTGAGGTGAAAATGTGTTGGGGCTGACCATTCAGCCTGAAGGGAGGAGAAAGGGTGTGGTCCACATGCATCTGCAACAGCCTCAAATCTCCAGTTTCAAGGGGCTCAAGGGCCCAGCGGCTGTTGCACAGCCCAAGAATCAGCCCATACACACCCAAGATGCATCACTGCTCCCCTATGCTGCCCTCCCTCGCAAGGAGGTGGGGAAGATGCTGCAGCAATGGATCCAGGAGCAGGTAGGCAGGGTGGGTGGCTGAGGGGATGGGCAGAGGCAGGAAGGACAGGTGAACCATAAAACTCTAGCCAGCACAGGGAAGGGATGGACAGTGGGAATGAGTGACAGGCTGAGCCTGCAGGGAGAAGAGGCTGAGGGTCACTCAAAATTTTAAATCAGTCCGCATTTGGCCCCTGGGCCAGACTTTGGACATGCCTGTCTTATACCATGTTTAGTTTTCTATCTCTTAGAGTGGCATTTGTTCTCTTTTATTTGTTTACTTATTGTTTTATTTGTATGATACTAGGTGTTTCTTCGCAATCTTTGTTCTTAGCTTTGAATTTTGTCTTTAATGTTTTTGATAAGTGTCCTACACTCATTGCCTCAGCCTTTGTATATTGTCCTTCAGTATTGCAAGCTGTCTCGAGACTAGAGGTGGGTATGAAACAGAAAAATAATGTTTTGTTTTGTTTCATGCCCACTCCCGTTTCATTTCATTTCATTTCTTATGAATTTTTAAAAGAAATTCGTACAAAACGAAATGAAGCAAAACAAAACAGCTCCCCTCGGTCCTAGAGGCATCAGATTTGGTGCCCGGGAGCCATTTTTAAAGGGGTCCAGCTGAGCTGTCATTGGCTGTGCCCCGTTAAAACTGGGCCATTTTTAAAAGGGGTATAGCCAATGACAGCTCGGCTGGACCCCTGTAAAAATGGCCCGGTTGCCAGTGCAGGGCTCCTGCAGTGGTGACCAGAGCATCCCCCGCTGGTGACTGGGCCATTTTTAAAGGGGTACAGCCAATGACAGCTCTTCTGGATCCGTCTGAAAATGTCTGCACAGCATCAAATCTGGTGCTTCTAGGACCCAGAGCAGTCACCCCTCACCCACCTCCCAGCTTAGAGGTGGCTGGAAACTGGGGTTGAGAGGAGGAGGTGGGTGTGCCAGAACAGCTGTGGGGACCCACCTCCTTCTCTTCCCTCTTCTGGGCTCTGATGGTGGTGGTGGTGGCATCTCATTGCAACCTCTTTTATGGATGAAACAAAATGGTTCATTTAAACAAAAAAAGATAGCTTTGTTTCATCTGTAAAAAAAAGCTGCTTCCTTGTTTCATTTTGTTTCATTTCATTCCATTTCTTTACCTAATGCAATGGCAAAACAGCATTTTGGTTTTCATTTCATGCCCTTCTCTACTTGGGACCTTTTCAAGGAGAAAGATGAGGTATGTCTGTCTGTCTGTCTGTATGCATGCATGCATGCATGCATGTATGTATGTATAGACAGACAGACAGACAGACAGACAGACAGAAGTGAGCCACTTTAGGATATTAGCAAACAGAACACTTCCTCTGCTCCCTGGTGGAGGGGCAGGGGAAGTGAATTCTTTAAAAAGACTGACAGACTATCACTTAATAAAAAGGAGATAAAATAATATTTTCTTGGGTTTGTCTTAAGGGTCTGTAGAGAAGCTACCTGTGGTTTCTTGACTGGTCCTTTTAGTCTGCAGTAGACTAATGATATCATCAGCAGGGATCTTTTCAAAATCTTCCTACCTCTGACCCACAGCTCCCATGCAATCCTTTTCATCCTGCAGAAACCAATGTTCCCAGCATCAGCAATTTACAGTTAATAAAGAATTCCTCTTCATGTCCATTTCACAGCTTCCACATGATGAAGGGCATTACATCAGAGCTATGGGAGTGTTTAATCTTTGGGGGGGGAGAGAATCATCCCTTGTAATAACCTCAACAGCCTTGCACAGACATAGTTGTGTGAACAAAACTTCATCCGTAGTCTGTCTTCCTTCCAAATATTTATTGCCTGTTGTTTTAAAATCTTATAACCTTGAACTATACCTGCATAGCTAATTCAATCTCTGTATGTTTATTTTCAATAAACATATTTATTGTTTAGGAAAATATACATTTCTAGAGATATTTTGCATGGTGGGAAGAAACCCTATAAGAAGACACTTAAACTGCACTCCTCCATGCACACTCCTGGGACTAAACCACTGGGCAAAGTGTGACTTAAGCACAGATTTCAGTGTTAGAATTTTTGAACCAAAGAAACCGAGTCTGCTACTTAAACTGCTGTATTAATCTGCACTCCGATTCCCTCCCTTTGTTCTTATGTAACTAATTAAGGCTCACCTTAGAGTAAGCCTCACTGAACTCAGTGGAACTAACTTCAGGATGGACATGTAAATGATTGCACAGTACTCTAATTGATTTTCATCCATAATTTACAAAGTAAAATGATTTGCATCTCATTCCCAACATCCAGATATGAGCAAAACCAATGCTGAGGGTATGACTACCCTATCCTATCCTCAGAGCACAGATACGGAATATTTCTTGGGGAAAGCATCAACATTTCCTAGATCCCACCTGCCCTCACAGGCTGTGTGGTCAAGCCTACAAGATCAGAAGGATTGATGTCAGAAGGAGATTTGCAGCACTGGGAGATTTTTGAAGCATTTGCATGGGAGTGGATATGTGGTGTTTGATGTGAATTCAGAGGGGGGACCCTAAGCAGTTCAGGCACACCTTTTGGAGAAGCTCATCTCCTCAATATGGGCTGCAGCCACGAACAACTTCTACAACCTGTACAGTCTTGTTGTAGTTACATAGTCTGAATCATTTGCCTCACTCATTCTAAGGAGGCATGTCCAAACTTCGGCCCTCCAGATTTTTTAGACCACAACTCCCACAATCCTTTGCCATTGGAAATACAGGCTTGGAATTCTGGGGGTTGTGGTCCAAAACATCAGGAGAGACGAAGTTTGGACATGCCTGTCTAAGATATCCCATTTATATGAAAGCTAGGTGCAGGGCTGGCACACATGTAACTTCCTCTTCCTCCCCCTCTTCTTTCTCCTCCTCAGGAAGGCAAAATGCTGAGCGGGGGAAAGGAGAGTAGGTCTGCCAACAACCATGGCTTCTCAGAGGGAGGAGGCTGCCATTACCCCTCTCCCAACCCCTCCCCAATTCAATTGGCTAACATTAGTTTATTTCCAACGTTTACAGTTAATCATTGCCATCATCTTAGAGCTGGGAAGGGGCCCTATGGATTTTTGAGTCCATCCCATGACAGGAAGGCACAGTAGGGAATGAAACTCCCAACCTTTGGCTACACGGGCAGAACCCCAAACCACTGAGCATCAGTCTTTGGTGGGGCAAAACTCTCCTTTTATGAGCATTTCTCGATAGCATTGATTCTCTGGTGCATATGATCTTATATTGCCCTCTATACAAGGACATATGTGCTTCTCACCTAGAGCCACATCTTGCTAGACTTCCTGGTCGCCAGGATGAGGTCATTTTGCATAACCTTTTGTCAGGCTCAGATAAAACCCACACTAGGCAGATCACCACATTTATCAGCTTGTTAATCCAGTGACGCAGGCCACAGTTACTCAATGGGCCTTTTGCTCAACACCCCCAAATGTAGGCTGTTTATTCTGGATGGTCTGCAGTCGACTACAGCTGGATAAATATAATGCTTCATGGAAACATCCTCCTGCTCTTGTCTTGTCACAATTTACCTATATTCCCTCTACCCTTCCCGGTTATCTGAGTAATACTGGTCTGGCCGCACACTCCCATAATTCTGTGTTTTTATTCTCTACTGTCCATTGTCTATTTTATGTATTTATTTTAGGCCAATAAAGGTGTCTGACTGACTGTCTGACTGATAGCTTATGCATCTTTGGTTTGAATCTACATGATGTTGGGAAAGATTGAAGGCAAACGGAAAAGGGGATAGCAGAGAATGAAATAGTTGGATGGTGTTATCAATGCAACCAACATGGATTTGACCAAACTCCGGGAGGTAGTGTAAGACAGGAGGGCCTGGCGTGTTTTGGTCCATGGGGTCATGAAGACTCAGGCACAACTGAATGACTGAACAACAACAAAGCCCCATTCACCACTGAATGCTGATGAGCCTCTTGGTTATACACTATGATGGGCCCATGTGTGACAACACTGCAGAGGGACATGCATGTGTACCGAGGGAGCTCCATAGGCACTCTTATGTGCAGATGAGAGCCATTACTAAGGAGCCTTCCCATACTTGTGGAGGGAACCCATGCTCATCCGTCTGAATACCCAAATAGGGCCTGTTCACCATTTTAAGTGTTGCCACTCTGGATTTACTAGTTCAGAAGTAATTTCTACTGAATTTTCTACAACTGATTTATTACTTATCCATCCCTAAGCCCACTAACTTGCCTTACACCCTGGCAAATAGGTAAATGGTTGCAGACTATCTCAATTTGCCTTGGTCTGCAATCTTACACATCAAAATGCAGGAGCACGAAACATAAGAAGGGACAGAGTGCTTTGGCAATGTTTTGAATGAAATGTGTACAACTGGAGCAAAGGTGAAAGGGAGTGCGATTTCGGTATGGCCAATAATGTAAAGCACAGGTAATCCATCACAACTCAGCACACATCCACCAAAGCTTTTATATCATCCTATCACCTCACTTATTTTTCATTCAGAGTTAGAATACTTTTTGGCCCATCATTGGGGTGGTGGTGGATGGGAATAGGACAGTGCCACTTAAATAAAAAGAACATTAAACTTCTGTTAACATGCTTTAATCTAAACAATATTTTACCAACACGTTGATTTGAAAAAAATGTGATATGCTGAGCTTCAAATTAGTATATAGATGAATAGAGATGGGCACGAAACGTAAAAATGGCATTTCATTTTGTTTCTCATTTTGTTTTTTCAGTTTCATTTCATATCATTTGAAATGAATATTTTTTAAAAATTCATTTTGTTTTTTGTTTCGTTTCAATTTTTTGGTTTTTATTTTATTTTATTTTATTTTATTTTTCACAACTAGTTGGGGCCCTGCCAGCCAATCAGCACTTTTTTTTTTTTACAAGTGTGGCCCCACACGCCAGCTGATCCCTTATGAGGAAAGGCTACAGTGTTTGGGACTTTTTAATCTAGAAAAAAGACGAGTGAGTGGGTATGATTGAGATGTGCAAAATTCTGCAGGGGATGGATAAAGTGGATAGAGGGAAGCTCTTTTCCCTCTCACACAATACCAGAACCAGGAGTCATCCACTGGTTGGGAGAATGCAAACAAACAAAAGAAAATATTTCTTTACCTTGTGTGTTGTTAGTCGGTGGAACCCCTTGCTGTAGGATGTGGTGATGGCATCTGTCCTAGATTCTTTAAAAGGGGGATTGGACCGATGGGAGGGGGGTGATTCTTTTCCTCCTCATTGCAATGTTGCAAAAATTGTTGTACTTA
>JAHTLZ010000349.1:0-11519 GCA_023846285.1 Phrynocephalus versicolor
GAATACTGGAGTGGTTTGCCAGTTCCTACTCCAGGCACCTACAAGCACTTGGTATTCCCAGGTGGTCGCCCATCCAAGTACTAACCAGGGCTGACCCTGCTTAGCTTCCGAAATCAGGCGAGATCGGATGTGCTCCCCCCCGCCTTTTCAGCCCCACCAATGTGAAGCGTTTCTTCAAATTTCCTTCTCCCGCCTTCTCTCTCCTGTTCTTCCCTCAGGCGCCTGTCTCTGGCCTCTTCCCTTCTCCTTTGTTTCTCCCTCCATTCTTCCCAGCCATCCCTTTTCGGTGTGGGTGGCACTCCTGCTGGGTGGGTCTTCGGGCTACCCCTTTCGGCACACGAATTATTCACAAGATGAATGAAATATCCAGGGAGAGGCATTTGCCACAAGATAATGGTTTGCTTACCTCTTGTATTGAGAACAATTCATCTTAGGGCGCTTTTACACAACCCCTAAAATCCGAGGCAAAGGGCTCCCAGATGCAGAGCTTAAAATTGCCTTCCCACCAATGGCAAAATAGATTAATGAGCTAGCTCAGGGACATACTCAATCAGTGGCAGGAACTCCCTCAAAACCACTTGAACAAGCGGAGGAGGTAGATAACTTAAAACCATTCAAATGGATAATTGATATCTTAGATGAAATTAAGGTAATTAAATTATTTCTCTATGAATCCCACGAACTACTAACCACTTTAACTGAGCTAGGTAAATTGCAATTAAAAAAGGATGAACACACCACTCTAGGCACAGAAATCTCCCAGAGATGTAAAGATACAATTTCCATCAAGACCACAAAGGGAACAAACAAAGGAAAGGCAACTAATGCAAACTCAAATAGAAGATCAAACTCTAAAGGGAAGAAGAGTGGGGAAAGAAAAACAAAAACCAAAAAGAGCAAAAACATCAAGAGTTCAAACAAATTGAAGACTGCAGGTCATAAGATGAATTATACTAAATTGTACAAAATGATGGAGGATAAACCCAGAGCAAAGAAAGCCTCCAACTCGCATAGACATGATCAAAAGGGAGAAATACATATAACTCCTGCAGATACTCAACCAAAGAACCCCTCTCCCAACAAAGGTGTTCATGAAGACAAGATAGGAAAGGACCCATGGGCTGATGTTCTGAATACCTCTTCTAAGAATAGCAACCTGCTAATACCAAAAGTAACACAACTAACAGCAAATGATAAGTGGGACCTTAGATTAATGGATAACATACTAATATTCTGTGGCTATCCAAAACGAAAAGGAATGTAATCCAAAAATGAACGTAAATGGCATTTAATTAAAATCTTACAACCAGTAAACATTGACGGTCTCTCCCCAGCTGAAATTTTGAAGGTGGAATACCTGTTTTATAATTACTCTCATGCTCGTGCAGTTGTCACTTTTAGAGATAGCATAATATTAAATAGGATTTACAGCAAGAAAAGGGAACTTTCACTGAGAGGTATTTCAACTGCTAGATACTTCAACAACATGAAACAGCCCTTGCCCCTATTAAAACTAGGGGACACAGAGTCTCTTAGGAGCAAATCACCTTTTGCTAAAGCTACACCCAAGTGAAGACATCCTTATTGACTTGGCAGCGGATAACAGAGAGCAGATGGCAAAAGAACCCCATGGAGAAGCGGAAACTACAGAACACAATGAGGGCAAGAATAATGCACTAGATACCTTTTTTACAGATTTCAGTTGGCCAGAGGAAGAGGTAGAAACCAATCTACTCGCAAGCTTTGGCAGCTTGCCAACATGTGATCAGGTTGCCTTGATCAATCGCATAGAACGGCTGGCAATCAGGCTAAAAAATATAAAACAAGCCACTGCCAACAAGAATGAAGTTGAAGTAAACCAGCCTATGACACATGGATCACCCAAAAAGATGCAAGAAGAGATTAAAATCCAACCCCCTCTGGAACCAACTATTAAAATAATCAAAGGTGCCCCAAAATCTAATTTGATGCTCCCCTCTGATGATCCTACTCTCTGTACAATAACTGTGGAAACAGTCTCACCAGTGGATATGCCTAACGGCAAAGAAGGTGCATACCGTAGACAAGAACCTACAATAACTCAAGAACTGACAGCATGAAATAAAGATCGACAGGAAGATATTTCCTTGCTCTCCTGGAATATTGCAGGATGGAACTCCAAATACAGAGATGTTTCTTTCATCAAGTATCTAAATACATTTGATATAATGCTGCAGGAGACATGGTCATTAGATACAATAGAACTAAATGGATATGTTGCACATCAGCTATGTGCCATATCAGATAATAAGAAGGGCAGACCAAAGGGTGGTTTACTTATACTCACCTCCACTAAACTCTGCATATCAACAAGTAAGCTTCCCACTCATGACCAGCTGGCAATAGGGGTTATGATGTCAACTAAACAACATTCATTACTGCTTGTAAATATATATATACCTCCACAAAGACTGCAGGCCCAAATAGATTTAATCTGGCAGGATCTGGAAGTCTACATTGAGAAACTTTTGGCAACCTACCCCAATGCTCATATGATCATTGGAGGCGACTTCAATGCTAGGCTTGGACCTAATGAGGCTGCACTTTATGCCTCTTACCATCTATATCCCCCTGATAGTCTTCCATTTGACACAGCAGTTCCGCGTAGTGCAAAAGATATTGTCAGCAACTATGCAGGTCTCTTGCTAGCCCAGACTATGAAGCGATTAAATCTACACATACTAAATGGAAGTACTACTGGAGATATACCAGGAGAGTTCACTTTTTGGTCAGGGTCCAAGATGAGTACTACTGACTACCTTATAGTTACCCATAGCTTACGGAACTCCATCCTAAAATTGGAGGTCGACTGCAAGCCAGATAGTGACCATTTACCACTAAACTTATTTTTGAAATCACCAGTGCAATGTATTCATATTGAGGATGTTTTACAATCAAATCCTAAATTAATACACACCTGCACTAGAATTAAATGGACAGAAATGACAGATAAGCTCTGTATGGAGCTACATAACAATTATTTTCGCATGATCCGCACTACCCTTATAACAACAGGTCCGGGGAATGAAACCATTGAGCAATATGAACTATTAACAAAGGAACTAATCAACTTACTCAGTGAACACACGTTAAAGAAAGTGCGGACTGGGTCCTTTAGATCTAAAAAGTGGTTTGATCGAGAGTGCTGGGAGGCAAAAAAAAATCTTATTGCCAACTTCAAACTACGCAAAGCAAATCCAACATCAATAGAACTGGCAGATTTATTTCAACTTAAAAAACAATATAAAAATTAATAAGGGAGAAAAAGAACAATGCTCAACATGAGGCTTGGGAACAACTTTTTAAGGCAGTTATCAAAAAAGACGACAGTGCTTTTTGGCGGCTTACTTCATCAGCTATGTCTAACTGTGCAGCACAATTAGAATGTCACATTCCAGTTGAAGTGTGGGAGGCCCATTTCTACAAACTATATGCAAATAAGGAGCCATCTGCCTTCCATATAGAGCATATCAAAGCAAACCTACCAGCTTGGCCTCCAGTTTCAGTAGCTGAAATAACTGATCTGGCATCCCAGCTCAAATCAGGGAAAGCCCCAGGGTGTGATGGCATTCCGCCTGACCTCATAAAAAGAAATATAAATTGGTGGGCCCCAATTCTGGCAAATCTCTTTACATACATAGACCAGGATGCCCACATCCCTTCAGACTGGAGTACAGCTATTATTATACCAATTCACAAGAAGGGCAAAAAGGATAATCCTGCAAATTACCGCCCAATTAGTTTACTAACTATTGCCAGCAAACTATATGCAAGACATCTCTATTGGAGACTACTTAGTTGGCTGGAATCGGAAAATATCCTAGAAGAGGAACAAGCTGGCTTCAGAACCGGAAAATCTACCATGGATCAAGCCCTGATTCTACACCATCTAGTTGAAAAATATACTAGTAAAACTAAAGGATCTTTATTTGGAGCATTCATTGATCTTAAATCTGCCTTTGATTCCATCTCAAGAAATAAATTGTGGTGCAAACTAGAGGCCTCTACAATTAATCGGCGCCTCTTACTGCTCATCTATAAACTTCATGAAAACACCAATATGAAAATATGATGCAATCAGAAAGGCCACCTATCTGACAAAGTACCCACACATAATGGAGTTAAGCAGGGTTGTATATTGGCACCACTATTATTTAATTTTTATATTAACTCAATGGTTGCGGCCCTTAGTCAGGCCGATTTCCATCCCCCGAAGCTAGCAAACAGAAATATTTCGGTGTTGCTGTCTGCTGATGATGCGGTGATACTGTCACAGACACCTATTGGTCTGAAGAGGGCGCTGCGTGCCCTGACACAATACACTAAAGAGTATAATCTTCAAATTAACTATGAGAAAACCAAGATTATGGTATTTGCCAAAAGACCAAAACTCTACAAATGGGTAGTAAATGGTCACAAAATTGAACAAACCAAAGTCTTTAGGTATCTAGGTACAGTTTTCCAAGCAAATGGCTCTCGTAGGGCGCACGCTAACCACATTGCCCAAGCAGGACAAAGATCAGCCTCTGCAATCCTTAATTTTTTCTACTCCAAGGGTGGGCAGTATATCCCCGCAGCCTTGAAGGTATTCCAAGCCAAATCCATTAGCCAACTTCTTTACGGTGCACAGTTAGGTCCCTATCCTTCTTTTACTCTTATTGAAAGGGTCCAGTCGAGATTTCTGAGAGCAATACTCCAGGTACCATGTTGTGTCACCAATGCGGCTTTGTGGCTGGAGGTTGGGCTCCCGAAAGTGGAAGCAAGGATCTGGATAACCATTTTTAGATTCTGGTTGAAGTTATCCTTCTTTCCAAGAGGCCTAACCACGCTAATCCTACAGGACAACCATCTATCAAGTTGGATGAAAGCACTGTCTGCCAAACTCAGAATGTATGGATTCTCAGAGGACAGTGTAATCCAAATGGGCTATGATGCAGCAAACCAAATGCTTCAACGTATTATGGAGGTTGAGAGGCAGCATGACCTGGTGGCAACTTCAAATAACATCTCTTTGGACAAAGCACTATTGCCCTTTAAAACCAGCCACTTATCTCTTCATGCTACCAATTAAAAAACATCGTAGAGCCTATACCCTTGCCCGCTTAAATGTATTACCATCTGCAGTGTTGGAAGGGAAGTTTAAGAAAACCCCATACTCTCAACGCAAATGCCCCTGTAACTCAGGTGCAATAGAAACTGTAACGCATGTTCTCCTGTCTTGCCAGTTTTACTCTGAAATCCGACGAAGACTCATTGAATCCCAATTAAAATTATTCCCTGGGCGTTCTGAGGCATTTTATACCCTATTACTTCTAACAAGACAAACCTCAGACACTTTGCATAATGTGGCAAAATTTCTAGTTGCTGCTATTAAAATCCGGGAGGGGAAGGTTTTAACAAAATAAGGATAGAACCTTAATTATCGGTGGGATTTTTCCTCTCCTCCCTTCTCTCTTTTCCCTCCTTGCTCCCCTTCAAATTAAGATGTGAGTGAAAGGTGTTTATCTATTCTGTTAGGCCATTTTAATTTTGTACCTAATTCTTTTAGAAATGTAGTATGTTTTAACTTGCTCTTGTATAGTATTTGGATGTTGGCCTACGGCCGTATTAAAGATTTCATATTCGTATTCGGAGCTGCGGTACCTGAACCGCGAAATGGCGGGGGGGGGGGTCACTGTATTTATATGTGACGGTCTTTAAGCAGAGGCTGGATGGCCATCTGTCGGAAATATTGTGAAGGGGTTCCTGCTTGGCAGCGGGTTGGACTAGATGGCCCATGAGGTCTCTTCCAACTCTATGATTCTATGAACTTCTGTTTTTGATATATATTGTTTACTAGTTATGTTTTTATTTATTTATTTGTGTTTATCTGTCACATTGTATCTTACTGTTTATGGTTTTGATTTCTGTTCAGTTTGTAAACCGCCCAGAACAGCCATGTAGCTAGATGGAGTGGTATATAAATTTAATAAATAAATAAATAATAACTATTGCTCATAATGAATCCTAACCCATATCAAATACAAGGGGCATTAGTACATCAAGGGATTTGGAGACAGTATTCCAATCAATGAATACTTGACTCAGTCATGCTGAATGCAGGAATTGTTTTGTCAGCTTCAAATACTGTAGTACAGGCATGTCCAAACCTTGGCCCTCCAGATATTTTGGACCACAGCTCCCACAGTCCTTTGTCATTGGAAGTTTAAGCTTAGAATTCTGGGAGTTGTGATCCAAAACATCAGGAGGGCCGCAGTTTGGACATGCCTACTGTAGTACAAAACCTTTTAAAGGCAAAGGTGTGGTAAACATCGACTGAATGGATGACTCAATGAATGGGAGCCAAACATGTGATGCAAAAAGTCAAGTGCTTTTTAAAAGCTACATCAAAAAAAGCTTTCATGCAGACTGCAGCTTCCGAAATCAGGAGATCGGATGGGAAAATTATATAAAATCAGATGGTTCTGTGAGATGGAACCATGTTTTTGCGCCACTACAGAGCCATGCGTTGGAGAGTGCATGATTATTACAGTGTAATATTTGTACATGAATGAGATGTTTAATTTGATGGTAATCTGGGAAGGGTCCCATGCAAAGATCCTATGAAATCAAGAGGATCCGTCAAGAGACGCCCTTTACCCAGACCCGGAAGCAAGTTACTTCTCCCCTTCCTCTTTCCCGTTCCTTTTCTCTCCTTCCCTTCTTACACAAAGCAGTATGAAAGGGGAGGGTGGGATCCTGACCATTCGCCCTCCCAACTGAACCACCAGTCTCTCCCACAGCAAACATCCCCCCCTTGCAAAATCGCCCACCTTGGAAGGATAAAAGCCCGACCTCGCCAGGCGCTGGAGCCCCGCCGACCCCACCAGGCGATCCGCAACCTGAATTGCGCAGAGAAGCTTCTTTCGACCCCACCCTCGGGAGTTGGAAAGGGGGGTTGGCGAAAACCTCTCCACCGCCCCCCTCCTTGCCACCCTCCCTGTGCAATGCCTCCCCCCTCCGAGCACCCACCGCCTTCCTCCTTCCTGTCACGAGAGAGAGATTCATACGCCGCTCAGCCTCCACGCGCCTCCCCCGAGAGACCCAAGAGGTGGGGGTGAAAAGGGGGGGGGGGAAGCAGCAGCAAGCGGTTCCCACTTCCGGTTACTCTTCCACGAATGGCAAGGGGAAGGGCTCCTCCTTCTTCTTCGTGGATCTATGTTCACCTCCAGGCTCTTTTCATGAAGGGGGTGAGAGAAAGGCGGAAGGGGGGAGGGGAGGGCAAGAGATCAAAGGGAAGGAGGAGCCTTTGGAGGGAGGGAAGAGGACCAGCCCCCCTTCCCATCCCCGGGACAGAAAAAAGGCCGACACGGGGAGGAGGAGGAGGAGGAGGAACAGGAGGGGTTTGTACGTGGGAAGGAGGCGGCAAGAGAGAGAGAGAACACGGGGAAGGCAGGATTCCTCCCTTGCTACCCTCTCCCCGCCAAGCAAGAAAGTGCAGCCTAAAGATTTAGCAGGTGTCCCCAGACCCTACTTCCAAAAGCAGGAATAGAACACTTTGAGACTGAGGGAGGGCCGTCCCATCGGGGAACGCCTGCTTTTCAAAACCATCGGGTGGAGGTTTCTCTCTCTAAAAGGTACAAAACAGCTTCTGAACCTTTTACAATCCTGATGCTCGTTGCTTTTTGATTTAGCTTCTCTTCACTGAACTTGTCTCTCTGTCTTGGCACCAAAAGACAAGCTCTTGGTTAGGCTTTCTTGGACACAAGAGTTCATTCTGGTCTTGCAGGTGTGTAGACACTGAATCAACTACTAACTCTGTGCCCAGTTCAAATCAATCAATCAATAAATGAATAAATACACTTGAAAATCATGATGTAATTTCTGTTCCCATTTGTACTAACAACTCATACTGATTTGTAAAAGTGATTTAAACTTACCTAGTACAATTGCAAGTAGGTGAACCTTTTGGAATTTCACAGCGTTCTGATCTTCCTCCGAGTCAAATGCATTGACAAACATAATGTGATTGAAGCAAAAAGCAAAGTGTTCTGCTTATATAGAGCTTCACACACTCTCTGGGCAATTTGCAATTTAATTATGCAGGCCACACACCCACACACACCAAGCTTTACAGACCACATCAATGTATTAGTCCCTGATATTAGGTTCACTAGGGAAGACACCCAAGACAACAGGCTGGCTTTCCTGGATTGTGCAGTCATCATCAGACCTGACCGTGGCCTGGGAGTAGAAGTTTACAGGAAACCCACCCACACAGATCAGTTCTTACTGTTTGACTCCCACCATCCATTACAGCACAAACTAGGAGTCATCAGGACCCTAAGCCACAGAGCAGAGAGCATCCCCACCTCCAAAGTGGGCTTTCAACAAAGCAGTGGGCCATCCCAGAAGAACACAGGATCAGCCTGAGACCCAGACCCAATGGAAGAACCTGGTCATTCCCTACATGGCTGGAGTGTCTGAGAAGCTTAAAAGGATTTTTGGCAAACACCACGTCCCTGTTTATTTCAAACACACAAACACACTAAGGCAGAGACTTGTCCACCCAAAGGATCCGATACCAAAACAAAAAAGGAGCAATATAGTATATGTGGTCAAATGCAGTGAGGAGTGTGCAGATCTATAGATTGGAGAAACTAAACAGCCATTAAACAGAAGGATGGCCCAACATAGGAGGGGCAACAGCTCAGGAGCAGAATCAGCAGTACACCTCCACTTGAAGGACAAAGGGCACTCTTTCAAAGATGAGGATGTACACATATTAGACAAAGAAGATAGGTGGTTTGAGAGAGGAGTAAGGGAAGCCATTCATGTGAGCATTGAAAACCCCTCCCTCGACAGAGGTGGCGGCCTCAGGCATAGTGTATTTGCTGCTTATCAGGCTATGTTTTCCAAAGTACCCAGGCAAATCAAAAAGCCTTCACCACCAAGGCCATAGCTAAGGACCAATTCTTGATAGGTTTCACCACCTTAGGCTATTGTTCACCTTAAGGCTATGGATACTATTGTCTCACTAACAAGCCTATTCAGGCCATTGTTCATCTATGAGCCTAATTAGAATCATAGAATCATAGAGTTGGAAGAGACCTCAAGGGCCATCCAGTCCAACCCCCTGCCATGCAGGAACCCCCATCACAATATTTCTGACAGATGGCCATCCAGCCTCTGCTTAAAAACCTCCAAAGAAGGAGACTCAATCACCCTCCGCGGGAGCATATTCCACTGCCGAATAGCTCTAACTGTCATGAAGTTCTTCCTAATGTTCAAATGGAATCTCTTTTCCTGTAATTTGAAACCATTGCCCCGAGTCCTAGTCTCTGAAGCCATGGAAAACAAACCTGTTCCCTCTTCAATATGACATCCTTTCAAATATTTAAACATAGCTATCATATCCCCTCTCAGTCTTCTTTTAGAGAGGCTAAACATTCCCAGTTCCCTAAGCCATTCCTCATAAGACATTTCCTTCAGACCCTCAACCATCCTGGTAGCCCTCCTCTGCACCCGCTCGAGGTTGTCAACATCCTTTTTAAATTGAGGCGCACAGAACTGGACACAGTACTCCAGATGGGGTCTGACAAGAGCAGAATAGAGTGGTACTATCACTTCCCTTGATCTAGACACTATGGTTCTGTTGATACAACCAAGAATCGAATTGGCTTTCCTGGTCGCCGCATCACACTGCTGACTCATGTTCAATTTGTGGTCCACCAAGACTCCCAGATCCCTTTCACAGGTACTATCCTCCAGCCAAGTATCCCCCATCTTATATTTGTGCAATTCATTTATTTTTTACCTAAATGTAGTACCCTACATTTCCCTCTGTTGAAATCCATTTCGTTAGCTTTGGCCCAGCACTCTAGTCTGTCAAGGTCTTTTTGGATTTTCATCCTATCCTCTAGGGAATTTGCAGCCCATCCCAATTTGGTATCATCTGCAAATTTAATTAGCATACTCTCTATTCCCTCCTCCAAGTCATTAATAAAGATGTTGAACAGCACTGGACCCAGAACAGAACCCTGGGGCACCCCACTGGTCACGTCTCTCCAAGCTGAAGAGAGGCCATTTATGGTCACCCTTTGGGTGCGATTAGTCAACCAATTACAAATCCACCTAACAGTAGCACTATCTATCCCACTTTCTACTAACCTCTTAGCAAGAATACCATGGGGAACCTTATCAAAGGCCTTACTAAAGTCCAGATAAACAATATCCACAGCATTACCCTCATCCACTAGGCCTGCAATTCTATCAAAGAACGAGATCAAATTAGTCTGGCATGACTTGACAAGAGGTCAAAGCTGACTGACTATAAAATGGAGGATTTGCACTAGCTGTATTCAGACTGATGAAGCTGTTTGGATGAGCAGCGAAACGTTTCTATCTCTCAAAAAGAAGTCCAGTAGCCATGACTCAACTTCCAGATAAACTCACCTGGATGACTGAGAATCTTCACAGACAGCTGGGTACTCATTTTACCGACCTCAGGTGGATAGAAAGCTGAGTCAACCACGAGCCGGCTACCTGGGATTGAGTCCCAGGCCGTGAACACAACTTTAGCTCCAGTGCAGGCATTTAACCACTGAGCCATGAGGCTCTTAAAATAACAAAAATAATGAGTTACTTACTTGTACAGTGGTACCTCGGAAGATGAATGCCCTGTAAGGCGAATTGTGAGGGTTCACCGTTCTGCCAGAAGCCTGTCCCACGTTTATTCAATAAAGAGACATTTTTGTTGACTGAAAAGTCTCTTTTATTTATTTCTTCCTCTCTTCGGGAGGAACTATCTTTAATGCACTCAGGATTAACTTTATCAACCGGGGTAACAAAGGGATTGTTCCAAGGCTCTTGGGTGGGAGAAAATATAACAGTATTTAACTCTCCCCCTTGTCCTGAGGGGGTCCCTCCCCACCAGACCCCTTCACAAGGGTCAAGTCCTTGGATAACTCCGGATGCCTCTCCCCATCCTCTGTAATGGTTTTGGTCCCACATTCTCTTCAACAGTCTCCCTTGGGCTGTGGCTTTTTAAACAAGACCAAACCCCTTCCCAGGGAATATTTACCAGTGCGTCTCTCCTCTTCGACTTTATGAAAGACCCACTTGTCCAGGGCAATCTCTTTTCGTATTGCCTTGAGTTTCTTTCAGTATCCCCGGGCTTCTCTTTCGCCCCAAAGATAACACCCAATCCATTGTGCTTGTCGGTGGTAGCTTTCAGCCTCGGTCACAACTGTAATGACACGACACAACACACACACACACACACACACACACACACACACACACACACACACAAGGTGGAGGAGATGCATGGCTTTCCTTTTATCCTCCCAAACCCCATCTCCTCCACCTTGTGTGTGTGTGTGTGTGTGTGTTGTGTCATTACAGTTGTGACCGACCCTTCATGACCCCATGTCCATGGAGTTTTCTTGGCAGGAATACTGGAGTGGTTTGCCAGTTCCTACTCCAGGCACCTACAAGCA